>OY723385.1:21143026-21343026 GCA_963210295.1 Ophion ellenae | reverse complement strand
ATGCTGGGTGTCCGGTTAAAGGTTATTTAAGGTAATTATCTGTTATTTTTAAACCGCACATCAGATAAGAAAGTCGGCAATGTTTATTGAAGAAAAACATGTTCTCAAAAGCACGAGCAAAGTATTCACGAGTTCCACCAAAAGGCATAAAATTACACGCGTTATTTTTCGATGTTTGAAACAAAAATTTATTGTGAATAAAAAATGTTTAGAAAAGCTGGATAATATTTTCATTTCCATTAATAATTATGAGCATCAACATAAAGTTAATATAAAAAATGTAATTTTAATAAATCTAAGTTTTTACTAAATGTAAATGAGATATATCCTGCAGATTGTTTCCCACCCGGAAATTCGTTTACTCTGTTCCTATAATATATAATATATATTCTGAATACCGCACATGCTCGGGATATTGACTTTTAATTTGCTGATTCATATAACATAGTTTGTTTATATGGCTTTGTATATAGCACATATATAGTGCATATATGGCGAATACATGCTGTATGTATAACACATAAGCTGCATATACAGCACATATATGGTGCATATATGGCAAATACGTGCTGCATATATAACACACATATGCTACATATATAACACATAGATGACATATTTGACGCATGCATGTTACATATTTGGCTCATATATCGCAAATACATGCTTTATATATAGCAGTCATATGGTACGTATATAGCACATATATGACACATATTTGGCGCATGTGTGTTACATATTTGGCGCATATACCGGTGCGATGGTCTAGTGGTTAGCGTGCTCGCCACTAAACCAGCGGATCGGGAGGTCCCGGGTTCGAATCCCAGTCGCGTACATTTCGTCGTGAAATGTTTTTCTTCGGCATTTCGCGGCGAAATAAGACTAGTTCCACGACTGGGGGGCGAACTCGATGACCGGCTGTATTGGTATAGGTTTTCCGCAGTTTCCCTATACCCATGACAGAAATGTCATGATGGATATAATACAGAGGGGGAAGTTGGCTGTGGCCGCAAGAGGGGGGAACGGGGAGAAAGATGCAGAAAAAAAGAGTAAACGGTAGAGGAAAGAACGGTCATAATGAGGGGAAGAATAGGTAACAAATGCGAAAAGCGTGTACCTAAGGAAAAAAACCAATATTTGGCGCATATACAGCAAATACATGCTGCATATACAGGGTGGCCGGAACATTGACGTCCAAAAATGAAATTTAGGTCCCTTGTATCGTGGGGTATCCGAATCACCCCCACGTATGTTCCGCGACTTTTCATAGTTTTCGAGTTATGCATTTTTTCTGAATTTTTTGAGAATGTTCGACCTGACCAATTAAAAAAAAATGTAAACAAAAGTAGAAGACTTTGTCGGGTTTTTTTTGCAACTGAATCTTCATGAGTAGTACTTTTATGCATGAAATAATCAGCTTCGTAACTGTGATGAAAGCTATGAAAATGTTGGTCTAAAGTGAAAGATTTACGTTCGGTAAATTATGACTTAAATTTTCAACTTTAAATTAAAAATCTAAACAGGTGACTTCATGGTTCCTAAGTAGGCCTCAAGATTGCGCCAGACTCTCAGCTTTCATAATCATTTAAAAAAAGTAGTACTTAATGGGGCTACTTTGCCTAAGATTGCCTTCAAAGACAGCGAGGTGGAAAATTCTTAAAATTAGTCATCTGATTAAAAAAAAATTGCCTATTTTATCATTCCTAAGGTTATTTAGTTTGTTAACTAACTAAAAATGACTGCAGGAAAGCTATGATTTAAACATTTGGAGTTTTATTTTTTTTTTAGTTTAATTTAAGTTTAATGAATTTTGCGCGATCCGTCCTCGCCGATCAGGTAAAAGAGTTGCGCCCTCGTTTACAACCCGTACACGAGGGCGCAACTCTTTTACCTGATCCTGTAATTCCTTTTACCTGATCATGAAGTAAGGGAAAAATATCGTCGGGGGCCGTTCACAGTGTTCTCGATTGTGTCTGTGGCAAGGAGTGCAACAGAAGATGTGTCTTGCGAAAGACCATGGGAAAATATGTTTTCTAGGGCTCGAGCAACGTCGTAACCAGCGCAACACAGACTTTCTTCTCCATTGCCCGATACTGGAGGACGATGGACAAAATATTGCCGACGAAGCTCTTCAAGGAGAATACGGCACTGTCCAGGCTGTATCTCCGCCATCTGATGCATCAGCACTGTCCGCATACCTTTGTGAGGCGAGCGGCGGAAAAGGTGTATCTAAATAATGCTCGAGGTATTTGTTTAAATTTATTTCAAAGGATGGTAAGATGTCACTATCTTACCATCCTTAGCAACTAGGAGAGTCCAAATTTGAGTTCTAAAAAATTATTGAAAACAATCAATTTTGGGGACGCGAGCAATTCAAATTCGTCCGGGTCAAAGTGACCCAGAGTATAAAGGAAGGACACTACTGACACTGCCCATTTTCGACCGGTACCTTTGAAGTTTTTTCTTAAAGAAAGAAATAAAATACATAGTTAAAAGAACTTTTTTCGTTAATTAGAGTAGTTTTAGTCGTTAAGTATGGGGGGAAACTTAAGTTTTTACAAAAGTTCGTGTTTTCAACCATACTTTTTATATACTACTCCAAAAATTACAGGAACAGAAAGTTTCTTCATTTTTTAGCGTTTTTCGAAGCGCTGTATCTATGTGAAAAATGGTCTCATCGAGATGAAAAAAAGCCTTTTGAAGCGTCAAGTTTATAGTTTCGAGATCTTTTGGCAACAAAAATTGTGATCTACGGTTATCGCGCAATCATAAGAAATAGCGGGAGAAAAATTTCCAAATTTGTTTTTTTTTTCAGGGGTCCACGGACTAAGGAGTTTTCTTTCAGTTAACTCAATGGGCCAGTTACCTTGTTTATTCAGCTTTAATTTGGTTTATCATCCTTACGTCAATTTTTCGCTGACGTATCCGACTTTGAATGAAAAAAGATCCTTTTGTCTTTGGTTATCGATATTTCAGCAACGAATTATCACAACGGGAATTAAAGGGCAGCTTTGAGAAGTTAAATACATTTCCTGCCTGCTCCACGTTGATTTTTGTGCATTTTTTCTTCACCCTTAACCTCTATTTGGTAAAGGACACATAATAACTTTTTCTGAATTTTCAGTAAATCTACCACTACATTACAAATATTGATGCGAAGACTAATGTTTCCGCGTTTTTTTTTCAGCTCGTAGTACTCTAAACCCTGTTAGTTTTCAAATTGATCCATCGAACCGTTTTCCATCGAAAGTTGATCGAAGTTTTACGAAACAATTAAAGGAACAAGTGTATTATTCCTAAACATCGTGTAATCGTCATAAAAATAAACAGACTCATTTTTTTCGACTTTTTTCACAACTTGGCACTAGTCGCTTGTTAAGTGTAAGAAAAAATTCGAGAGATTGACGTTTTTTTTAATTTGTAAAATATTTCAGGAAACAATACTGACTCATTTTTTACACAATTCGGCCTTTGCCCACTATAATTTCACTCATCTTTAATTGCATCAATTAAAGTCGATACTCCCAAGCTGTATTTAATAGTCGATCTGAAAACATTTATGCAATTACCCGCGTAGAAATTTTGATGGGGCCCAAATCAGGGCCCGATCAGGTTGCCTGACTGCCCTGGTAGGGCACGAATAAGTCACCCTGAAAGGGCCCTACTAGGAATTGTAACGGTGTGTCACAAATGGGCCTGACCTGGTTGCCTGATCAGGCCCCTATCAGGTTGCCTGATCAGAAGGAAATGGATATAATATTTCAAAAATCCAAAATGGAATGAACCACTTAATTTAGAGTTCCACTACAATGAATTTGTATCATAGTTCGTCATTCCCTGGCCTGCTGAAATGTTTTTGTTTGAAGAAAATATTTCGCCTATATGGGAATCGAACCTCGTACCTACATTCCCAAAGCTAGGCACGCTGCCCCTATGCTACCGAGTGCTTGTAACATATTGGTCCCAGATATGGCATAAGAGACTGATGGATTCCTATAATTATTTGTTGTATCACATAAAGTATATCAATTAGTTAATATCATTGTGACAAATAAAAAGGTTTTATTTGTCACAATGATCATATATATATATATATATATATATATATATATATATATATATATATCCTCTCTCTCTCTTCGCCTTATAAAGCTGCCGGAATCTTCTAACACGCATCCAAGTTGCACAACGTTTTTTGTCGTGATAGTCATAGCACCTTTTTTTAAATAGAATTCAGGAATGCATCGAAACTCCGAAGCTACGATGCTGTAAAATCGAAGTTTCCATGTGGAAAATAGGAGGTTATGTGCATTTATCGACTGCTGAGGCAGTTATAGAGCAAGCCTATTTATGGCCTCATCAGGGAAAGCCTTGGTAGGGCCCTATCAGGGAAAGCCTTAGTAGGATCGTATCAGGGACGGCCTTAGTAGGGCCATTTTAGGATAGCCTGATTTAGGCCCTCAATACTTTCGGCCCGATCGGGGCCTGACCCTGGTCAGGCTAACCCTAAGAAATTTCTACTCGGGTAACTCTCAATATTTTCTACAAAGGTTAGTAGGGTTATGGAAAACAGTTTTTTTCCAAAACTAGGAATGATAAAAATTGAAGAATAAAAGGAGTTCACAAAAACATTAGATTCTTTTTTTTACCAAAACGTAGAAAAAATTGACTAAAAATATTAGTTTTGGAAAGAAACTGTTAATTGGTCTTTTTCTTGCAAACAAAACATCATTTTTGAAAAAAAAAGTGTTTTTTGTATCTCTAATAACCTTCGCAGAAAATATCGAGAGTTAATCGCATACAAGTTCTCAGATCGACTAGTGAATACAGCTTGGGGGTATCAAGTTTTAATCAATGCAATTAAAGATGAGTGAAATTATGGTGCGCAAAAGTGGCAACAATGAGTCACCATTGTTTCCTGAAAAGTTTTAGAAATTTAAAAAGATTGGAATTTTTTAAATTTCTCGGTTTTTTTCTTTAATTTAACAAGCAACTACTGCAAAGTTCTGAAAACAGTCGAAGGAAATGGGTCTTTTCATTTTATCATGATGACACGATGTTTAGGAACAATACACTTGTCCCTTTAATTCTTTTGCAAAACTTTGATCAATCGGTCCGGAAAAACGGGCCGATGGATCAATTTGAAAACTTACACGGCTGTTGGGGGTACATTAAGCTGAAAAAAAAAAACGTGGCAACATTAGTCTTTCCACCAATATTTGTAAAAGAGTCGTAGATTTACTGAAAACCCATCACACTTCATTTTTTGTCCTATTTTTCAAATTAATATTAATGGTGACATTTTTTTTTTTTCTAAAAAATCAACAAGAGGGTTTCAAGAGATTGACGAGATTTATTGAAGAGATTTATTCAAGTTTTCAAAGCTGCCCATTAATATCCTGTGCGATCATTGGTTGCCGAGATATCATTGATCTAAGAAAAAAGGATTTTTTTCATTATAAGTCGGATATCTCAGCAAAAAGTTGATGTAGAGAGACCACAAAAAACCAATTTGAAACTGAATAAACAAGCTAACGGACCTATGCATTGATTTAACTAAAAAAATCTTCTCACTTTCACACAGAAAAATAATTTTCTCGCTATCTCTTATGACTGCTCGATATGCGTACCTCACAAAATTATTTTGCCAAAAGATCTCAAACTAGGAATTTGAAGCTGTAATTTTTTTTTTCATCTTAATACGACTATTTTTAACATTGATACAGCCTTTCAAAAAAACACTTTAAAAAGAGAAGAAATTTTCTGTTTCTTTAATTTTTATGGGTAGGGTATAAAAAGTGATATATTTTTTACAATTTTCAGTCAATCGAAAAAAGCGCTCGTCCTCGACTGTTAAAGCAATCTGAGAAGCTTCAGTTAAAATTTCAAGTCGATTGGACGAAAGTTGTTCGAGTTTCTGCTACGTCCCGATATCAAAAACATGGTTTTGAGAAAAACGTGTTTGAAGTCAACGGTTTCATAGACGCTACAGCTGAAGAAGTTTTTTCCCCGTAATCTAATGCCACCTATCGGTCGAAAATGAAACTGTTGTTAGTCGGTGACTTTGTCCCCACAATTGGCTTAGAAGAGTTGAGAACTGCGCCTACCGGCATGACATCGCCAAAGACGGTTTTCAGCGCCGGAGACTTCCTTAAAAAATAGCTCGAAAACCACTTTATAATTGTTTTTTTCTTCAGCCACAAACGAATATGCATCATATTTTTTGAGGTTCCAAGGATTTCTTAAAAGTGTTTCCAACAAGACGATATTTCGAAAATTTTACACCGGTGTCCTCAAAACAATTCGCGATCGTAAAATTTTACCGCTCTTCTGTAGAGCGAGACTCCTGCGATCGTCTTTGCTAGAAAATTCGATTCTTGGAGAAACCTGCTGAAGATAAATCCCGGCAGAGAGAACAAATTCTAAACGCAATCGTTTAAACAAAAAGCAGTGTAAATTTTTTAAGGTTCCCAGGATTTTTTAAAAGTGCTTCAAATAAAACGGTGTTTTGAAAATTTTACATCGGTGTCCTCTGAACAATTCGCGATAGTAAAATTTTGCCGCTCTTCTGTAGAGCGAGACTTCTTCAATGGTCATAGCTAGAAAATTCGATCCCTGGAGATACCTGCCGAAAATAAATCCCAGCAGAGAGAAAAAATGCTAAACGTATTTTTTTTGCAGTAAATATAAAATGTTACCACTCTTTCGCAGAGTGAGACTCCGTCAATCTCGTTCGCTCGCGAATTTGGTCGGCCGCAGACAACCTGTCGAAGATAAGCCATGGCCGAGAAAGAAATGGCAACCGCAATTGTTTAAACATAGAGCATTGTAAAATTTTTGAAGGTTCCAAGGATTTTTTAAAGTGCTTCCAAAAAAATGATTTTTCTAAAAATTTTACACCGCTAACCTCTAAATAATTCGCGATAGTAAAATTACCGCTTATGAAATTTTACTACTCTTTCACAGAGTGAGACTCGGTCGATCTCATTCGTTCGCGAATTTGGTCGGCCGCAGACAACCTGCCGAAGATAAGCCATGGCAGAGAAAAAAATACCGAACGCAATTATTTAAACAAAGAGCATTGTAAAATTTTACAACCCTTTTGTAGAGTGAGTCTCGAGCGATCTCGGTCGTGACTTGAGATTTCGGCAGAGATCGAATTCGTCGACGATAAGTGACATCGAGATGCCAAATAGTCCTTGCGCTTGGTTGTTTAAATTAATTGAAAAAGAATGGGAAAATGCCAGCACCCTTCCACCATACGAGTCTCTAGCAAACCGCGTTTGCTAGAAAGTTCAACCATAAAGAAATTTCCAACGATGACTGCCGTAAAAAAAACGATTCGAGCGCATTTGTTTAAACAATGCGCGATCCCAAAATTTCACCGCTCTTCCGTAAAGCGAGGCTAGCGATCTTGATTGCTCGAGAAATTGACCAACAAAAATGCTGCTAAATATGAACCCTGGCACGGATAAAATGCTGAACGCATTTGTTTACATAATGAGCATTGTAAAATTTTACCAATTTTTTTGTAAAGTGAGTTTCGAGTAATTCCGTTTGCTCGAAATGTTGGCAGGGATCGAAATCATTGACAAGCGGCATCGAGGTTACAAATAGTGCTCGAGCTTATTTGTTTAAATGAATTTAAAAAGCATGGGAAAATGCCGGTACCCTTTCACAAGACGAGTCTTGGTGATGGCCGTTGTCGAAAAAATAAAAATCGATTCGATGGCATTTGCATATACAATGTAAAATACAACAAAGTTTCACCGCTCTCTTGCCGAGCGAGCCCATGCTTCCAATACAAGCGTACCATGGTCGCTACGCATAGTTGTGTGTATTGTGTGATACACACATAGATGTAAGGTATTTGCGTACGACCGAACGGCGTGCGAGAATGCATTCGTTCTATCTGCACGCGGCCGGCGTAGCAAACACACACACACACACACACACACACACACACATACACGCGCGCGCGCTCGCTCAACGATCGCCGTCTGTTTGGCTTCGACTCTTCGTCCCAGTGCGAAGCATCGAGACCGTATTCGCGAGCGCTGCGCTGTCCGTCGTTAGCGACTCGTAGCTAAAATCTGCGCTACCGACGTGACGAGAGGCCGCGTCGAAATTTTCTGGCGTGTGGCACATGGCCTTTAATTGAAAATTCCGTTTAGTGGTCTTTATTCCAGATGTCTTCTAGTATCTTTAAAAACTCTTTTACAAGATTTTGTGACAAAATAACAGGAATGAAGCTGGATGAACCAGTCACCTTTGTCTGATAATGTCCTGCGGCCGTCACTAGTTCTCCTCCATTATTTTTACCTGGGATCCAAGTTCAAAACAACGCAAGTTTCACATCTGATTTACCTTCGAATTATGTAGGAAAATTGAAAAAATATAGTTTTTTAATGGATTGGTGCATGTTAGGAAAAACAAAATGGTTTTCGGTACGCAAAATCACCGAAAATAATTTTTTTGGCAAACGCTTTTCAACAAAACGAAAATTTCTTACGTATTTCGAGGTAAAATGTTGTTATACGGTTCCAAAAAATGTCAAGTCAATCGGTGAAGAATTGGCGACATTACGTTATCAGCCGCAGTTGTCTGCTTTGTCTGATAGTGGCCTAGGCCACTATGAGACAAAGGCGACTCGCTTCAATTCGCTTCAGCGCCGCTATTTTGTAACAAAATCTTGTGAACATTTTGCAAAAATACTTAAAGCTATGTGGAATAATGGCCACTGAATGGGTCTCTGATCAATTATTTAATTTGTAGGCGATCAGAGGCAGAGAGAGAGAGAGAGAGAGAGACATGGAGCGGGGTCGAATGTATGTGAGAAAGAGATGATATTAGAGGATTAAGGTGGTCGCTCACTTATAAACCCGGCACCCGATCAGCACCGCCTCGCCTCGAGCGGTTTTCATTTCTTAGATAGGCTTTCCATGCATATGCACTCACTTGTCAACTTGATGACGAGTGCATATGTATGGAAAGTCCACATATGAAATGACAACCGCTCGAGGCGAGGCGGTGCTGATCGGGTGGTGGGTTGATAAGTGAGCGACGACCTTTAATGCTATGCCAGACACTTTCAAAAAATCGATTTTTTTTTCTCCTTTTTCGACAGTTTATACTCTCAAGAATATCCTGTAAAAATTCCGAGGCCCTATCTCTATTATTTTATCTTGCAAAAATCGATAGTTAAATCTTTAAACGCGTCTTTCCCGAAATGAGACTTTTCAAATTTGCTGACATTGTAACTCAAAGAGCAATTATCCGATTGACTTGTAATTTGAACTGAGTACTCTTGAATATATGCACTCTACAATGTCGTAGGATATTTTTGATTGAATGAAAATTGACGATTTGGCATTGAAAAAAACGATCATTTTATAGGCAAGAAAACAGATTTTTTTTTCATAACTACGCCATTTCATAACCAACGATATTTCAGTTATAATTTTCTTCGAGTAATTTTGGTCTTTATTCAAGCAGTTTGATGGAAATATTCGCACCTCCCTAATTATTATTTAATCTTGTGCCCAAATAACTCTGGTTAACGTGACTTTTTGAATCCTAACTTTGACCGTTTGTAGTCGCATGTGAGAATCATCGTTCAATCGAGATGCAAAATGCCCCTTCGGAACGAATTGCGCACAAAGCGATTAGTTACCATAAAGTTTTCGCTGCAGTACGTGATGGAGAAACGTATAACGATGGTGAATGATAATGACGATGACGAGACGAGAAATATCGCGGGTCTTGAGAGCTGGATTGTAATAGCCCCGGTATATAAGTATATGTCGCGTTTCTTGATGGAGATATATGAATACGAAGATGACGAAGTCGACGGTGAAGAGGAATATGTATCGTCCAAAAAAAAGCGTTAGGAATTTTCTTTTCTTCTCTCTTTTTATTGCTTATTCATATTTTTCATGCACGAGCGTTCATCGTCTATCATTTTTTCAATCTTTATGATTATCCCTCGCGCTACGGTTGTTTCGCTACCACGCTCGTGCATACGATGCCATGGAGCCATTCTCGTTTCTAAAGCTCGTTACAAGGGAATGAATCGGCCATGAACGCGGGCCCTTGGCACAAGGTTCTGTAGGTCAGATCACAACGGGGCGAGGGGCGAGGAGGAGCGAGACGTGAGGAGAGTGAAGAAAGGAGAGAGGAGTGCGGCTCATGGAGCGGCGGGCGGAGGAAGGGGAGAGGGGAGAGAGATGAGGAGTGGCGAGATGAGAGACGAGAGAGAGTGTTTCTCGCTTTTTCGTCTGCATGTTTCAATATCCCAAAGGAAGTAACAAAGTTGAGCGGTCGCAAAAAAAATTGATGTTTGATTCTCGTGCTTTTGTTCGGCGCAATGACATTCGGTAGCTCGGGAATTTTCTGTAGCCAGTCATCGAGATGAAGAGAATTTCCTCAGGTGTACAAATAAGATCCGATGGTTCCCGCAGTGCTCCACAAATGGATAGAACGAAAGGATGAAAATGTATTGTATACGATGTCGATAACAAAAAAAACGGAATCCTCGCTACGGCTTTTCCGTGTCGTCCTTCAAAATTTCATTATTCAAAGTGTTCGACCATTGAAATTTTGTTCTTTTTCGTTTCACAAATCTTGTCCGAACTCAATCGCCCACTCCAAATTCAATATTGAATCTCTGGCGTCGTAAGTAATGCGGGAGTCACTGTCTTCTGGATGCACAGCGCGAGGAGGAAATACAGTATCAAAACCCTTTGATTCGCTCTATAATTTCGAGGGTCGTTTTCATTCGAAATGTCTTATTTCAAATGTGGTCTTCGTAGATTTCTTATCTTTTTCGATATTGTAACGATTCAGAAAAATTCTACCTATGCTCAGGAACAATGAAATAAATCAAAATAAAGTAAAATAAAGCAGAGAATGAATTTTGTAATTTCATTATTGAATTTTTAACGTTCGATTTGTAATAACTAAACCTTCATCTCAGTGGAAAAAAAACAAATTATAAAAATTTCGACTTATTGAAAGATTCAACGTTATAACGAAACTTCCCGACGACGTTATCATATAAGCCAGTTCTAACAGGGTGGCATGGTAGAAATTGCTTTTCCGCCTACTTTGGCTCGTCCATTATTTTTATAAATCAGCGGTCAGAGCTCCCGTGATCAGGAGAACTGTACGTTCCCGGTGCACTGTCATGGCAAACGTCCCCCGCACCGACGATAACCCGCTTGGCCCCTCGTCTATTCCCTGTTTCATGTCTTTGGCATATGCATTGAACAATAATTAGTTGTCGTCACAATATCGATGGCGGAAAGGAGACGAAGTGAGAGGGCAAAAAAGTTTAATAACTTGTAAATTAACATTTTTCTGTGCCACGCTGCCATTTCCTTATAGCCAATCAATGCGTGTTTATAGTTGAGGGAAGATTATGGTACTCGAACGTTCATCTCGAGAGCGAAGTGCACCGTGAATAAATAAATACAAACGTTTACGTGCGCGCTTACAAGCATTCGCATATATGCATGCGCACTCTTCCTTCATACATAGCCAAATTAGGTTACGAGTTTTGATGGAACATTCATTTTACAATAAATATCTATTTTAAGAAAAAATTGAAATATATATTTTCTTGAAAAAAAAAAGAAATATTCAAAAAATGAATTCATTCCTGGGGGTAATTTACATATACGACCACCCAACGCGGGTGTCGAAAAATTAAACTAAGCCGACAATGAACTTCCGCATGTGTGTGTGTGTCTACGGAGATGAAAATTGGAAATTTCATTTGACAATGAAAATCCTAACGGGCTTGGATAGGATACTCTCACCTTTGGATCTGTGGTAACTTCGCTACCTTTGTGAAGGGCTCTTGGGCCCGGAACTCTCACAGCTTGATTCTGTACATAGAAAAAACATGCAAAGCGTCGTCATTATCTTTTCTCTTTATTTTTAAGGTTCTTCTCACCTCACATTGTAAATGGAATGGTAAAATATTCCATATTCCATATTCCAAATATTCCATAAAATGTAATGGCAAAATGAATGGTAGAAAATGTTATAAAATATGCTCTGTCCGAAATTTAAGTGAATCGGACGAATAGATTTTGAGACATGACTTACATCGTTTTATAAAACATAGTTTCGAGAAAAACGGAAAAGGAAACGAAGTAAACGCAGCGGGACAATTCGCGCGTAGTGCAGGGGCCGTTCTGACTTTCCACAAAAATCGGGATGGCTCGATCAATCATTGGATTTTTTTACATATTCTGTGTAGTAAATTGAAATTAAGATCTTAGACTATAATATTATATAATAAAAACCGTATTTTTGACATTCCAAACGTATGGCGACCCCTTAAAAGGTTCGCAAAATTGTAAAAAAATAAGTGTTTCACTCAAGCTGACTCGGGCGGATTGCGTCCGATATGTTATATGTATGCGGATGTTATTTAGAGACAAACATAACCTAAAATTGTTCTTCAAAATAAATCGAAAGCATGCAATATTAATTCGAGTATAATCTAAAGGATCAAGAGTGTACAATTATTTAAGGTTACAAATAAGTCTTTAGCGGAATTTAAAACCATCTAGACTTAATGTAAATCAATAATTCTTTTCTAGTGTCTTTCACTATTATATGTATAATGCAAAATAACGTATAACTTCAAAAAGTACCAACCTCAATGCTAATTGTTTACAAATGTGAATTATTTGCTTAGTTTTTCAAATACGATTTTCATGTTTCGATTTCAAACCATGTAGATTTAATGTAAATCAATAATACTTTTCTAGTGTCTTTCACTATTATATGTATAATATAAAATAACATATAATTTTAAAAAGTACCAATCCCAATGCTAATTGTTTACAAATGTGAATTATTTGCATTGTTTTTCAAATACGATTTTCGTGTTCTTGTTTACGGTATAACAGCAACTACTTTACCAACAAAATTTGCAGGGTTATTTCGACAGATAAAGTAGGCATTTTATCGCTTCTGTTCAATTCTGACTTTTTGAGGATCAATCGGAGTGTCAAGGTCACTTCCACTTTGTGTTCTGGCTATTACTATGGAGTTTGGACTTCTGGACTCCAACCTCCATAACAGGCCGAGACTACCCTTATCTCCTTCACACATTACCTCGCGTCATCATCACGCCCCCCACGGCCGTTTGGCAAGCTGACCTTCATATAGGACCGTGGACGTGGGAGACATTGCGTATTTTTCTTTGAATCGATAAACGTTTTAAGAAAGTAAACCGGTAAGTAAATGGAATCTCGCATCATTATCTTTTCGCCGAACAGGTCATGGATGATTTCCTTTCTCTAAAAAATATAAATCGTTTGAGAGAAAGATTCACTACCAAAAAAGCGGCACCCTCAAAGATCTCGGTTCGCGTGACGTTGGGTTTTCGGCAGGGTCGAGCATTTTGAGCTTGTGGCTCTGCATCACTCATTATCGAAAAAATCAATCTTAGAATGAATTATTTCACTATATCAAGATATATATAGTATTTTTCTTTTTCCTCCCCATAGTGGATGAATTTAGCGAAGACGCTTGGACAGCGAAGGCCAGCGTGCGAGGCGTCAATATTTTAACGATCTCGCGCCGTGGATGAAAAAAGCACACGGTCGAACCCATTCTTATGCGCCGTGACGAATTTGAGGTTGCGTGTGTCCGGTCGTGCGAGATCTCCGGCGGCGGTCACCAGACGGAAACGATCTCCAAACACAAAGCCTGTTCTCTTTGGATTTCTTTTTCTTCCCGAATTTTATGTCGAAAAAGCCGTAGCCCGGTGCATTATTCATTCACCCGTTTCAGTAGCCGGAAAAGAAAACTGTACGATGGGCCAGATAACAACTTTGGTAGCATATATTCAGACGAGGAAATGAATTCAATGAAGTGCCCATAATTTACACTTGAAAAACGAAGTATTATATACGCATAAATAATCACTCGAAAACATCCCTGCTTAAAGTATGTATATAGATCGCTTTAACACGACCGGCCAAAATATCCCAGATGCTCTTTCCTCTTTCCGCCAGATAAACACAAGGGGATGCAAATCTTGAAAATGCTACCTTGATGAATAAATGAATTTTAGGTCAATATTAAATCTTAAATACTTCGCCCATTCGGATAATTGCGTAAACCGTTTCGCAAAATTTTGAGTTATATTATTTCGATATTTTCGAACACCTTTATATACAGTGGCGTGCAAAAGTTTTGGGCCAACCTTTTTTTCTCAGTTATTCGATAAAATATTTAATGCCTGAATCTCTCCATCATTTCAAATAGTTAAGGGAGCTATGATATGCATAACAGCGTGGTATATTATTTTGTTTGTATAGTGTATGGTTTGTGTACAGCGTCGAACGTGTTCGGTCAGTGTGCAAAAATATTGGGCCGCTGTCTCACCTTTTCCAGCCACAAGGTTTGTTTACGTTTTCTTCCGCGCTTTCTTTCGCATTTTCTTCCGCGTTAGTTCGAAACATAAAGAACCACGAAAAAATCAGTTCTATTTCTGCTGCAATGGCGAAACACACAAAAATTGAGGTCCGCGAAGTTGTGTTAAGACTATTTGAAAAAGGAAAGAGTTCTCGTGATATTGCAAATACTCTATCTATTGGGAAAAGCACAGTAAACCGTATTATTGCGAAATATAAATCAACAAATTCGTTGTGTGATAAAAGTCGAAGCGGTAGACCACAAAAAACTTCAAATCGCGTGGACAAAATCATAAAAAAAAGTGCGTCATAGAACCGCGAAAAACTGCAGCAATAATTTCGCGAGAATTACGCAGTGAATATCTTGCTAATATCAGTCGGAGTTCGGTATTCCGACGTCTGAAGACTGTGGGATTGATTGGGCACGTTGGTGTAAAGAAACCACTCATTAGCACAAAGAATAAGAAGGCTAGATTGAATTTTGCCAAAAAATATCAACATTGAACGGTATCGAATTGCTGGAAAGTTCTTTTTCGGACGAATTCAAATTTCAATTGTTCGGAAGTAATGGTCGCAAGTACGTAAGACGTCCAGCCGGTACCAGATACGATATCAGATATTAAATTGCAACTGTAAAACACGGTGGCGGAGATGGTAAAGTTTGGGGAGCATTTTCTGATAACGGTATTAGTCCGCTAATAGAAATCCAAAGCAATATGGACGCTATGATGTATCGAAATTTATTGCACGACCATATGCTCCCATTTGCAAAGAAAAATATGCCGAATGGGTGGATATTTCAACACGGCGATAATCCCAAACATGCTTCGCGTCTTGTGAAGAATTTCCCTGAAAGACGAAAAGTGCGCCTTCTCGACTGGCCCTCCCAGTCACCAGATTTAAATCCGATTGAACATTTGTGGCAAGAGCTCAAGGTTCACGTTGGAACGAAGAATCACTCCAAGATGGAATTATGGGATCATTTACAATATGAGTGGGAAAAGATGCCTCAAGATCGCATCCCGCAATTAATTGCGTGTATACCCCGACGATGTGCTGCTGTAATCGCTGCTAAGGGCATGGCAACGAAGTATTGACTCTAGAGAGAAAACTAAACCATGTTTTGTTATTTTTATAATGTTTTCTTTTTTTTCATACGCAATAGTATATGGCCGAATAGCCCAGTCATTAAATAAAAACTGTTGGATAATTAAGTGTTGAAGAGTCATATACTTTATACCACATTTTTTTCAATATCAAGCATCTTGACGCCAATTATAAGTGTCATCACTCGTTTGTATTTCCCGCACCATACCATTTCTATGCAATATCTACGAAAAATAGGGTGGCCCGAAACTTTCGCACGCTACTGTAGATATATATTAGGGTGGCCCAAATCTGAGCTTTATTTTTTTCTTTTTCTCACCATCTTCTTTAAAGAAAAAAAAATGGACGCGAAATCTGCGAGCGGTCAAAAAGTATTTAGAGGTCGCTCAAGAGCTTGTGTGTGTGTGTGTGTGCGTGAGTGCGTGCCTGCGTGCGTGCACACACACACACACACACACACACACACACACACACACATATATATATATATATATATATATATATATATATATATATATATATATATATATATATATATATATATATATATATATATATATATATATATATATTGGATGTGAAAATATGGCTATGCGTTTTAAAATCAAATAACATATGGATTTCAAATACACTGTACAAACAAGCGCGTTGTTTTAACACGTTTTGCGTGTGTAAACACTTGTCGCCAATTTCAACACGTTTAAAATGTGTTGATGGCTAAATCTGCACACTTGTGTACCTGTGGACGCTTGGGAATAATATACAAGACGTAACGTAGGCATACGATTGAAAATTAAAAAAAGGTTTCTCCGTTACTGGTGGTTTATTCCGATGGTTTATTCCGATTTCCAGTCGCCCTGCAATCAATTCCTGCGAATAAATTTTATTCCCAGTACCTGGTCTCGAACCTACCTAACCTAGTTACTTCTATACCTAATGTACGTACGCTAACCATTGTGCTATCGGCTGCTTGCGGTTTTTTCATCAAGAAACGGAATACATGGTTACATTGAACGAGAAGAGTAATGAAGACATTTCACATTTTATGAGCGTGTGTGAGTGTGTGTGCGCGCGCGCGCTCAAACACACATAAAATGTGAAATGTCTTTATCACTCTCCTGTAAAAATATGTGTGTGTGTGTGTGTGTGTGTGTGTGTGTGTGTGTGTGTGTGTGTGTGTGTGTGTGTGTGTGAGTCGGCGTATTATCTACATTATTAAATACATACAAAAATTATATTTTTGAATTACAGTATTTATTTTTATTTTACCTTATCGACGTATAAATCCACTTTTCATATTCCATGATGTAAAACTAAAACACCTTTAAGGCGGGATATATATTTACAACGATAAAAAAATCTATTTCTTTTTTTTCTTTAAGGCGTTACGCCCACTTGTAGCGCAAAAAAAGGCCTTTTTCATGAATTTTTTTAAAGAAAACTACAAAACTTTTTTAATCGATCAATATACCATCTTAAAGAACACATCTTGAAGAACTTTCAGTAATTTTTTTATTGAAAAATATTACATTGTTTAGTGGCAAATGGCCGTCAATGAAATAATGTTTCTATATACACGGTTTGCGGTAACCAACATTGCGGCGAAGTGGATCATCTGAAAAAAAAATGCGGTTGGATTTACTCAAATATAAGTATAAACTAGTATTTAATGGAAGGATTTTAAAAAATATTCATTTTTCACAAAATGGCGGACAGTCAAAGTTAATGGTTCGATTTTAACGAAAAAAACGGCCGTTTTTTGGCTATAAAACGGCCATTTTTTTTTTTGAAAAAAAAAAAGAATCGAACAATTAAAGACTACATTTTTATGTATTAAATAAGGCTGGAAAATTTCAAGAAGATCGGTTCATTAGTGTTCGAGTAATCTTGGCCACCGACTTCAGAAATGCCATTTTGAGAAAAACGCGTTTAAAGTTTCTTTCAACGCTCTTTCAACGCGGATTCTTCTCTTTCAACGCTCATATCTCGGTCAATTTCGTGCGGATCGACTTGAAATTTTCAGGACATATTCTCAGATACTTATACTTCAAAAAAATGCAATAAAAAAAATCGATTTTTTTCAAAATCGCAAGTGCGGGTAACCCCTTGAACGATACAGACATTTCAAAACAAAATTGGAAAATTATGAAACATTGCAGCCCGTCAACACTGCGTCTCATTGCTCGGATTCGGAGGGGACGTAAACTTCAAACACCTTTTTCCCATAACTGCATTTTCGAAATTGGCGTGCAGGATTACTCTAAAACTATAAAGCCAATTGCCTTGAAACTTGGTAGAAATATTGCTAATATTTCTTCTATTTGACGATAATTGTTTTTCAAACATTATTTTAAAAACTACTTTTGAATGCAAATTTCACAGAAACTTTGCGTGAAGTGTTGATTTTTCTTGTAAACGCGGGCCATTCTCTTAAAATTGAATTTTCTTCATTTCAATTGCTGTCAAATAGAAACTATACATGTTCTAACTGAAAAAAATTGAATTTTTTTACAAATTAAAGTCTACGGAAGTTATAGACTGCACACCGATTCGTAACTGCCGCGGCAACCTGGCTGTAACACTCTGCCACAGCTGTGGCACTTTGGATGAATTAAAAAATGGTTATGTTTACTTTAAAGAATACCTACAATTTGATAGATGTAGAATAATTATTCCTTAGTTTGAAACTAACAAAGCAATCATTTTTGCGACATCCTGCGTAACATATAAAAGCGGATTTTACAATCGCAGGGAGTTTGCAATACATCCGTAGAAAAACATGTCCCATTAATGGTCATGAAAATGTTTCTAGTAACTGATAATTTTGAGGCAAACCAGGCCTATTGAATCATGTCTCGGAATATTGGTGACGATAATTGATGGTGAATTATTGAATGCATTCTTATACAATCTTCCCTGGAATTAATTTCACGATTCTGCTCTAACAATTCGCTGCAATTTTTAAAGCGCTTTATGAAATTTTTAACTTGTCTGTAAAAGTAAACGTCACAAGGTTGCACCAAGGGAGTGCATTTTGGAGGAATCAAGAGACGCGGCAGCGTCTTGACGCCAAGTAATAAAAAATAAAAATTTGACGCCACTGATCGATGGCACCGATCCCGACGCCATTGACCGACTGACGAACACGCCGCGACTCTTTATACAGTAAGATGGGCTTTAGCAGACGACGTTTTAACTTTGTTCTGATATTACGCGAAAACGCGACAACAAATCGAAAGTCTAATGACAGTTTACCAATGTAATGTGATTTTTTCCTATCGATTTTGTTCGGGCTATTTTTCGATTTGTCCACTCAATCTCGGGATCTCATAATTTACGGCCGAATTTTCGGGTGATTTTTTAAATCTTTAAAAATCGCTTTAAAAATTGCAGCGAATTGTTAGAGCAGAATCGTGAAATTAATTCCAGGGAAGATTGTATAAGAATCCATTCAATAATTCACCATCAATTATCGTCACCAAATTCCGAGACATGATTCAATAGGCCTGGTTTGCCTCAAAATTATCAGTTACTAGAAACATTTTCATGACCGTTAATGGGACATGTTTTTCTACGGATGTATTGCAAACTCCCTGCGATTGTAAAATCCGCTTTTATATGTTACGCAGGATGTCGCAAAAATGATTGCTTTGTTAGTTTCAAACTAAGGAATAATTATTCTACATCTATCAAATTGTAGGTATTCTTTAAAGTACACATAACCATTTTTTAATTCATCCAAAGTGCCACAGCTGTGGCAGAGTGTTACAGCCAGGTTGCCGCGGCAGTTACGAATCGGTGTGCAGTCTATAACTTCCGTAGACTTTAATTTGTAAAAAAATTCAATTTTTTTCAGTTAGAACATGTATAGTTTCTATTTGACAGCAATTGAAATGAAGAAAATTCAATTTTAAGAGAATGGCCCGCGTTTACAATAAAAATCAACACTTCACACAAAGTTTCTGTGAAATTTGCATTCAAAAGTAGTTTTTAAAATAATGTTTGAAAAACAATTATCGTCAAATAGAAGAAATATTGGCAATATTTCTACCAAGTTTCAAGGCAATCGGCTTTATAGTTTTAGAGTAATCCTGCACGCCAATTTCGAAAATGCAGTTATGGGAAAAAGGTGTTTGAAGTTTACGTCCCCTCCGAATCCGAGCAATGAGACGCAGTGTTGACGGGCTGCAATGTTTCATAATTTTCCAATTTTGTTTTGAAATGTCTGTATCGTTCAAGGGGTTACCCGCACTTGCGATTTTGAAAAAAATCGATTTTTTTTATTGCATTTTTTTGAAGTATAAGTATCTGAGAATATGTCCTGAAAATTTCAAGTCGATCCGCACGAAATTGACCGAGATATGAGCGTTGAAAGAGAAGAATCCGCGTTGAAAGAGCGTTGAAAGAAACTTTAAACGCGTTTTTCTCAAAATGGCATTTCTGAAGTCGGTGGCCAAGATTACTCGAACACTAATGAACCGATCTTCTTGAAATTTTGCAGCCTTATTTAATACATAAAAATGTAGTCTTTAATTGTTCGATTCTTTTTTTTTTCAAAAAAAAAATGGCCGTTGTATAGCCAAAAAACGGCCGTTTTTTTCGTTAAAATCGAACCATTAACTTTGACTGTCCGCCATTTTGTGAAAAATCAATATTTTTTAAAATCCTTCCATTAAATACTAGTATATACTTATATTTCAGTAAATCCAACCGCATTTTTTTTTCAGATGATCCACTTCGCCGCAATGTTGGTTACCGCAAACCGTGTATATAGAAACATTATTTCATTGACGGCCATTTGCCACTAAACAATGTAATATTTTTCAATAAAAAAATTACTGAAAGTTCTTCAAGATGTGTTCTTTAAGATGGTATATTGATCGATTAAAAAAGTTTTGTAGTTTTCTTTAAAAAAAATCATGAAAAAGGCCTTTTTTTGCGCTACAAGTGGGCGTAACGCCTTAAAGAAAAAAAAGAAATAGATTTTTTTATCGTTGTAAATGTATATCCCGCCTTAAAGGTGTTTTAGTTTTACATCATGGAACATGAAAAGTCGATTTATACGTCGATAAGGTAAAATAAAAATAAATACTGTAATTCAAAAATATAATTTTTGTATGTATTTAATAATGTAGATAATACGCCGACTCACACACACACACACACACACACACATATTTTTACAGGAGTAATGTGATTTTTTCCTATCGATTTTGTTCGGGCTATTTTTCGATTTGTCCACTCAATCTCGGGATCTCATAATTTACGGCCGAATTTTCGGGTGACTTTTTACCCCAAAAATTCTTCCACACTCATCCATTGTCTTTCATTGAATAAAATAAAGTCGTTGGTTCATGTCGTAAACATAACACATACGCCGTTTTGTGAATTGATTGACACTCTAGCGCAACAGGCACAGCAACGCCACCGCTTTCTCGAACGGCACGACTCGAACTACACCCTGCTTGCAATATATATATATATATATATATATATATATATATATATATATATATATATATATATATATATATATATATATATATATATATATATATATATATATATATATATATATATATATATATATATATATATATATATATATATATATTCTAATAGTCGCTTTGTCAGCTCGAGTAACCAAACACGGTTAGTCGAGCGTGGACGTGAAAAAAAAAACAAACGGCTCTTATTAGAGCCAAAAATTTATTTAACAAAGGTTCACGTCGTTTCAAATTTAGGTGTGGATTATTTATTTTGATCCTACACGACTATATTAGCCGTGGCGCTCGCGCAAAAACCGTCGGAGAAACAGCGAGGACAATACGCAAATAGATACAGAGTAAGTTAAAAATTCAATAATGTGCTCATTTCTTTCACTTGCTTATATAAAATGAAGAAATTCGCAGACAGACGTGCATACGTAGCTTATGTGTGCCCTGAGAGCATAACCTACCTTCTATACGTCATTATTAATTTGTGTGTTCATAACCTCGTTCCATTAACATTTTATGAACATATCTTCAAAATTTTCTGAACAGAATTTGATCATAGACGGTGAAGTTTTTTTTTGTAGAAAATGCATTTGGCTGTGTAGAATTTATTGACGCAGAGCGTGACAATTATTTCGCCTAAAATATTATTCATCGCTGAAAAATTTATCATGAGAAGTAAAAGCTTTGTGCAACACAATATATAATCCTAGATCCCCTACGGCGTCTAATAGAACATGTAAAATAGAACGCCATCACACGACCATCCCAAGTTCTTGCGAATATTGTTCATACAAACCCGTGATCAAACATACAGGTATCGAATAGGTGGCATAATTGACATTCGTGCGATGCAATCGACACCTGTATATTTGATCACGGGTTCATACGAATCAAATTGGTGCGAACCTGTGATTGTCGCGTAATCGTGGTCTTTTAGGACAACACCTAATGTTTGGCTGGACCTCACAGACTCAAGCCTGACAGCGCCTTCATATGCCTCGCCATTCTTTTCATACTGTGGTGATCATCATATTTGATTGTTGCGGTTGCACAATCTACGTCTACATGGAATGATGATAGTCCGCCGTTTCTAAGAAATCTTCGAGTGCCACATCTGCATCGAGGACTTTCCTCGGTTATGTCGTTCAACGCCTCCAAGTTTATCGTCCCAAGTGCGCTCAATACGTCAAATACTATGGAAAGCCAAACTTCAGATACTCCATGTCGCTCGATGCCTCGGATCGAGCAACATTTGGGCATGAAACCCTTTTCCGGTACGGAGAGCGACAACGAGACCTTTTGACATTTTTCCAGCTTGACATAACATAGAAATGATTAAAACATGAAGAATGAATTTTACCATTTTTCATAAAATGAAAAGGCCTTAGGACTATTATGCCATCTGGCCAAGGAAGGCCAGATTGTAAATGATTGTGCGCTTTTTAACGTTAACATGAAACTGTGATTGAAGCTGCATATTTTATGTGTTACGCGATTATCGACTATTATGTAAATTGAAAATAAGATGATTGTCAACAAAACTTTTTTTTGTCAGACCGGCTTTAGTTTCACTTTACTGTAAAACAACCTAAGATCTCTTGAATAAAAATCCTGAAACTGAGTATAAATGTGTGATAATAATTTCTCTAATTTCCATTGTGCCAAATTAAATACGGTTAATGAAACTGAATTGATTACATTTACCAAACATTCAAAACGTAGAGACCCTCAAACTTTTATTTATAGTCACATATAGGTGACGTGGTAAAAAAAATTATTTAACACTTTTTAGTACATTAAATAAAAGCTTGCATAAAAGAACAGTTTTTTTTATATACAAATTTTCCGTATCAATCTGACTGTTAAATGAAAAAAAAGAAAAACCCCGTTTCGAAAATATATGGTTCTGCACTTTAAGGTATTTCTTTCACGAACCCGAATATTTAACAAATAACTGATTTTCGTCTATTATTTTTACACGGTGTTTACATTCCTTTATTCAACCGAATTAATTTTGAACGATAAATGTCAATTGTCTAAGAGAAAAAAAAGATGAGTTCTCTTTGAAAATGAGCTTCATTGAAAGTATGGGCCGGCCACGGTCACCAATGGCATTGAGACATGTGCGCCATAAAGCCTTCATGCGACGTTGGCACGCTCCATCTCTCCATTTCGTCGCCGGGAAAAAAACTGACGTCTCCATTTACATAAAAGTCAATATTTAATAAATGCCGTAGACGGATCATTTAATTTTTGGGTGACAATTTTGATAATGTACTGAATGATTTGACATTTTTTCATAACATCCTTAACATTTTTCACACTATTCCGTGTGTAAAACTGCCGATCGGCATGAGTCTTGGGATCTTCTTATGTAAAAACTGTTTGTTCAATTCAAAATCATTACAATGAAATATTAAAATTTGCAGGGTGCATTCAGTATGAGATAACGAATACACTATATAAATTTGAACAAATGGTAACATTTGATCACTTGACCCGAAGCTTCTTAACGATATAAGGAAAGACGTGTATTCTTGAGCAGCCTCCAGCAGGGTAAATGTGACGCGTTATCCGAGTGCATCCGGTTTTTGTTTAGAATGAACAAATCGATTCGCATTCCACTCGCTGAACACGAAAATAAAACAACGCAATGAAGTTGGATTTTCGTAAAAATTTTATTTATTTATCTCTAGTCCTTTTTAATTAAGAGTTTTCTCCTGCTGCAACAAACAAAGCGCAATTCATGAAACATGGAGACGGTATATCAAAAAGTGAAACATTAAGAGGTACAGAGTTGGGCGTAATTCTATTTATAAATACGAATACGAATTTATTCACATCGTGATTTTCATGTGAATATAAATACAAATGTATTCATACTTCACTCTTCGTATTCACATGCATGCATACAAGAACAATTGTATTCACAAATATTCTGAACATACAAATAAATTCACAGAAAAAATTGTGAATATTCACAAAAAAAGTGAATATTTACAAAAAATCCTGTGAATTAAAGAAAATTCACATCAAAATCTGTGAATGCAAATGTATTCACAAAAAAGTGCAAATACAAAAAAATTCACAAAATAAGTTGTGAATTTTTTCATATTCACGACAAATTAAAATCAAATTCACAATGATTAGATTAAAATTCACACCATTAGTGAGTTTGTACGCATTTTGAGAGAAAACATTGCCTCGAGGCAAATAATTTTTGCAGAAAACTTTTTGTCCGAAAATTCCTTCGCCTCAACACAATGTTTTCTCTCAAAATACATAAGAACTCACTTGTGGTGTAAATTTTAATATAATTGTCGTGAATTCGATTTTAATTTTCTTCAATTTGAGGAACTTCACAACTCATTTTGTGAATTTTTTCATATTTATGATGTAATATTTGAAACTCACAACTTTTTTTGCAAAAATTTCTTTGCCTCGACGCAATGTTTTCTCTCAAAATACGTAAGAACTCACGTTTGGTGTAAATTTTAATCTAATCATTGTGAATTTGATTTTAATGTGTCTTAAATACGAAAAAATTCTCAACTTATTTTGTGAATTTTTTTGTATTTACAATTTTTTGTGAATACATTTGCATTCACAGATTTTTATGTGAATTTTTTTTTATCCACAGGATTTCTTGTAAATATTCACATTTTTTGTGAATATTCACAATTTTCTTCTGTGAATTTATTTGTATGTTCAGAATATTTGTGAATGCAATTGTATTTGTATGCATCCATGTGAATACAAATAAGCGAAGTATGAATAAATATTTCACTAATAGGTCACCCTGCAAATACGTCAATTTAATAGTGAAGGGGAGTGAAGGCTTAAAAAAATATATTTATAGCATTTGGTAATATACAAGGTTTCAGAAACGACGTGTCCTGTTTTTTAACTATCTGTTTAAATCTTACCCTTTTAGAATCTTTGAAAAAGTAAAAAAAAAATAATGCCAAGTAATGAAAACATATTCGAATTCTCTCCTCTTCGACCTGGCCCAGAACGAAAAAAAGATTTTCCCCTTTCAAAAAGATATGAAATCCCCTTTGAAAACTTTTAAAAAGTAAAAAAAACGCCAAGTAACAAAATGCCCCGGAAAACAGTATTGCTTGTTTGACCATATACAAAATTCAGATTTATCTTGAAATATTTTTTAATTTTATTTAACGAATCCTTTTATTATATTTCTTCAATTGAAATGTACAAAAACAAGTGAAATTACTTTTGATAAAATAGCCAAGCAAGTTTACTAAAAACGTAAACAAAATTGTTAAACCTTAGAACTAATATTTTCCTAAATATTTCATTTTTATTTTAAAAATCACATTACTATTATAACAAGAAATTGCTATTACCATTATGTAAAAATACAACGTATTTACCACATAAGTACACTGGAAATGCTGTGCAACGACTTGGCGTGCATGGTTAAGAAAAAAAGCTCGGCGAAGGATTAAGTCTTTCCAACTACTTAACTCTCAGGTTGGAAAAACATAGACTGCTGCAATTTGGTATGCAACTGGAAATCAAATTTTGTGATCCCGCAAAGTATGGATCAAATCAGTGATGTTCCCCTAGACGACACGATACGTTAAACCTTTTTTTATGCATAATTTAATACGATATATAAAAATATATACTTTCTCCTCTATCAGACAACTTTATACATTACATGAAATATATTTTGTATATACTTTTGTGTATTGTATCCGTCTCTAAGCCACAGCATCGGCAAGTTTAACGGTCGCATTACGGTGCCGTCGTCTTGCTGGTGAAAAACGAAATATCTGAGTATCTCTCCTGATACTCATTGCGCTATATTCGATGGTTTTTCCGAGTACAGTCTAATATTTGTCAATAGTGGATATAACGTAGCTCTGACACGGTCACGTGAATTGTGTGGACCGATATATACACCGATAACACTATATATCAATGTTATATTGTCCGAATCACACTAGCGCAAGGTGCAGGAAATCGCATTGCTAATAACATTGGTGGTTGGTGCGTTGTTAAAGGTTATATATATATCGTGTATCTTCCCGAACTTTTTCTCTTAACCATGCACGCCAAGTCGTTGCACAGCATTTCCAGTGTACTTATGTGGTAAATACGTTGTATTTTTATATAATGGTAATAGCAATTTCTTGTTATAATAGTAATGTGATTTTTAAAATAAAAATGAAATATTTAGGAAAATATTACTTCTAAGGTTTAACAATTTTGTTTACGTTTTTAGTAAACTTGTTTGGCTATTTTATCAAAAGTAATTTCACTTGTTTTTGTGAAAAATTCAATTGAAAAAATATAATAAAAGGATTCGTTAAATAAAATTGAAAAATATTTCAAGATAAATCTGAATTTTGTATATGGCCAAACAAGCAATAATGTTTTCGGGGGCATTTTGTTACTTGGCGTTCTTTTTTTACTTTTTCATCATACATCTCTGGATTTGTTTCTCATAAGGCGCCTAAGAAACTTTGAATCGATTTTTTTCGGAATTTTCCGAGTAATGCGTCCTACTACTTTAACCACGTGAGAGGCTGGGGTCCTCTTTCACCACAAAAAATTCGGCTAAATCCCCGACTCAACGGTCGTGCCGTCTCCTCATTAGCAACGAACAAAATATCGATCTGCCCAGAATAAAAAGTTTTCTTTGCAGTGACCCTTTACCAAAAAATTATTTCATATATACGTCAATAAACTGAGTGTGACATGGTTTCACAGACCACATTATTTACGTCAGTCATGTAGGTCTGCGCGACGAGCAAAAACTAATGTGTTTCGCTTTTAAAATAACACACATCGTAATTAAAAAGTTTTTTCGCACGTCCGTCCATAATGGAGCGAAGTTATGAAGTCGCCATAGTGTCATATCAACTCACTGGACGCATGTTGTTTGTGGTACACGTGGGAAAGTGCGTTGTTTTACGACGCTTCGTGTCGTTCGAGTCGCGTGTACCTACACTAAGTGTGTTGTTCGGGAGAAAATGGATTGATTCGTCACGCTTCAGTAGTACAGGGTGCGCCAGAGAAACTTACTTATTTGAAAAAATTCCCGCGCGGTGAGTTGGGCGGGTAGAGGGGCGAGAGGGGGCGCATCTGGAGGGGGAAGTTCCCAAGTTTGTTTCTCCCTCCAGTCAGTTGCCATCATGCTCTGGTCTAGAGAGCAGCGGGCCTTCGCAGTCGAGAGCTTCTTTTCTAACGGTCGCACACTTGTCGCGCAGTTACCGTGAATGGAGCTCGTTACAGGAACATGATCGAGGAATTTTTTCTTCCAAGACTCGAAGAAATGAACGTTAGGAACGTGTGGTTTCAGCAAGATGGAGCCACAGTACACACAGCACGAGACTCAATGAATTTGTTGCGACAACATTTCCCCGACCGCCTCATCTCTCTCAGAGGCGATCTCCAATGGCCGGCACGCACTCCAGATTTGACTCCATGCGATTTTTTTTTATGGGGTTATTTGAAATCTCCGGTTTATGTCGATCGACCACGGACCATAGCACACCTCAAGAACAACATTCGCGACGCCATTGCCAACATACCGATTGATATGCGGCAAAGAGTGGATACGAATTTCAAAAATCGACTTCATCAGTGTATGCGCAATGGGGGTCGCCATTTATCCGATGTCATTTTCAAAACTGCGTGAAAAAAAAAATTGGGATATTGTATTCTCAAATAAAAAAAAATTGAAAACATTAATTGAAGTACTTTTGTTTTTATTGACCTTTCAAATAAGTAAGTTTCTCTGGCGCACCCTGTATAACAGGACTGATTCTAACCCAGGGATCTCAGGGGGGAGCGGGGCGGGGAGGCTCCAGCGCAGGGAAGCCAAGTGCGGCGGTACGGCGGAGGGGGAGGGGTCGCCGGGCGCGTGTGACGTCACAGAAGGGCCGATGTGGAGGGGGCCATAAGGTCCGTGAAGGGACTGGCGGAGAGGGAAGCCGGCGTCAATGAGTGATTTGTGTGTGTGTGTGTGTGTGTGTGTGTGTGTTTGTGTTTGTGTGGAAGGAAGGGGGAGGAGGGTAAAAAGAATGCTTCGAATTAAATGACAATAAAACAATAGTTTATTAATAATTAAATTGAACAATGACCTTGCATAGTATATATTCAACAAAAAATCGTTGGTGTGTGTGTGTGTGTGTGTGTGTGTGTGTGTGTGTGAGTGTGTGTTGGCTTGTTTTTCATTCATTCAAATTATATTATTTTGAATATCCGCGGCGGATCCGTTGTCCTGGAACATAAAAAATCATGCATCTCATTAACTTATCAAACATAATCATATTTTGAATCATACTAAAGATAATACGAACTATCGACGTAGTATAAGTTCAGGCAGGTGGGACACGTGTCGCGCATTGAAGCTTGGCGGGTTGGCCCGCCGCAGTTGGTACAAAATATCCCCTGGATGTTGTTAAACTGTTCGCTGAAGTGGCCACATCGTTGAATTAGTCGATCAACCACGCCCCGCATATCAAAGTAGCACAACACGCAAAATTTCGCCCGATCATTTTCGGTGAGATATTCGTAGTTCACACAGCTCATGACGCCCCGGTTCAACCGATTTATGTGCTGCTGGTACACTATGATTTCACGCACATAATGGATTCCCTTATCTAAGGCATCACCCAATCCAGTATCAAATGATTCCGTATGACTGTCGATCTCGGCCAGTTCCATGTTATCATGTGCAAGCACTTCAATGTCCGTCCACTCATCATCGTCATCATCGGCGATATCAATAACGTCTTCGTTTACCCCAACTTCCACTTCGTCGTCATCGGCGATATTTACAACAACCTCCATCTTATCATCGACGAGATCGATCACTTCAATTTGGTTCGACATTTTTCTTAACTGATTTTCCGTTTTCCGACTCTTCCACAATGACACCTCGGAGGTTGAAGACTGGAATGGCGAAAACTGCTGTTCCGATCCTTCTTCAGATTTCGATTTTTGGATCCTCATAAGCTTAAAGTAGGGTGGGGGATGACCAACAGATGTGCAATAGTTTTCAACATTAGTTGGGACTTGTAGAAAAAAACCTTGCAGGATGGTGCATCCTGGACAGTGATAAACGAAAAGTTTTTTTTCTTAACTATCCCTGTGGGGTAGGCATCTGCTGTACAGAAAAGTGTGCACTCGTGGAGGCGAAAGCTGGCCAGGCTCGCCAATCGTTGACTTTTGCGATCTCTACAGAACAGCGTCTAGGTCATGGAGACTGAACTGGCGTATTATAAAGAGCATCTGAGAGTTTTCAATATATATTGCCACGTGTTCCAGTACGTATGAAGTCCAGCCTGTCACGAATCATAGGGCTCTTCGCAGAGCGACATCAAACCTATTCAAGTGACACTTGAGGCTATACAGTTCTTACCAAATCAGCCATATTCTTAAGGCATTTTTTTTCTTCGTCCACGCTCGAAGCCAGCCTCCGTGCATAGGGAACATTTTGATAAAATAACATTCCGCTCAAGTAATGTCTTGGCTATCCGAAAGACATATACGAAAACGACGTATTGATTATAAAACAATCAACTTTATGGATCTATGACCGTAGCATTTTTTTTAGGCTTCGACCGCTGATCGCACTGCATGCACCATTTGTGCATAGATGCACTCACGGTCTGGAATATTCACAAAATACTTTTTTTTTGCTCCCATTGAATCCCGACCGGCTCGTTCTGTGTATGTATTTATTTTTCATGTTTTCCACGATAAAAGATATCAACGCGATATTAAAAAACTCTGGTGGAGGTGTTTCTTTTACATTTTCCGAGCTAGAAGGGAACGACAAAATTTTTTTTCTGATGGGAGACCATTTTTAATCATCGGCAGCGCTCAAAAGTGGCCACACTTTGAATAAAGCAGTGAGTTAACATACCTCTCTGGGAAGACTTTTAAACTCGTTAATATAGAGAACAAAACAATGAACCATCAGAAGAAATCTTGCACAACCACGCCACGCTCTTAAGTTCGATCGACGACTGTGCTGTGTGGGAGCAATAGATCGTCGAGTTCATCGAAGTACTGAAAACGCAAAGCCGAATTAAGCGCCAACGATTATCAACTAAACATCAATAGTCATTGATAGGCCAATTACCGCATTTGGAAGGATTGAAGTATTCCATGTACAGGCATTTTATATGCATGGGTGCAGGACACAGCGGTGATGGGTTAATGTAGCGAGAACTCGACTTGAAAGCGTGATGGTCTATACTTTAACCCGTGCTCGATGGATTTCAACAACGTGGAAGTAGTTGAGCTTTACGAAAAATACGTAATCTTGCAATAAATGTAAATAAGTATAAATCAATACGCGTTGAATGTTATATCTCATTGCCACGGGAAATAATGATTATGAGGGCTGCGATTAATGTGCATTCAAGAGATAATCCACGATTCGCATGGGTGACAGTCACAGCTTTACACCCAGCTGAACGAAACAGTGACCACGGATCTTCCCACATTCATTATTCAACGGTATTGAATCGATCGAATATTGGATTGGAATATTGCTTCAAAACAATTTATCCATCAATGTGTATACCACCGAAGAAGACATTGCTCCGATATGCGTGGCTCAGCATAAGAAGAAGAAAAGCATATCAATTTGCTATACATACAAGATACCGAAGATAACAATGTATGACATATCACATATATAAAGTACTTGTCAAGCCTCGTGCGCGCAGAACAGAGACAACCATTAAAAAATATATATATATGCCATCGGTGTGTGGAGTTAACACAATTACTATATCGTCATATGTGGGAGATGAATTAAACAACAATCCATTATTTCGTAGGTGTCTGCATTACTTTAGATCAACGGATAAACTACAATCACATGAGATCGATTATGGAGCAATAAAGGACTGCGCCATCCGACTATCAAATGATGGCGATAAGTGGCTCCAAATCATCAACTCCAATCGGAAAGCAACACATCCATTTACTGTAAATGCCTATTTGGAGTGTTTTTTTCACTTATTATAGAGAGAAGATGAGAGTGTGCAAAGTCTGAAGAGAAGAACGTAGCAGGGGATAAGTATCAATATCATGAAGTATTTACTATTCATTACCACATGTGTTTTTCATATCATGAATCGCTATTATAGTATCGATCACATCACAGCGCCGATTGCATATCATAGTTTGTGACGGAACTGGAAAAACTAGTGCTGTGCATAAAATACATTTTCTATGAAAATTGATGCTCGTCATGGGTTAATTCTAATACCTCCACGCAATGGCACTCGTTGTGCATTCAGTCATCATTAACCACTAGAGGGAGAAGTTGAATTACTCAAGATACAATGGCGTATGCCCCACATAATATTAGATGAGATCAATAAATTATAATTACTTCGAACATTGGAAAGTGGGCGATACTTGAATATGAGTTTTTGCTCTTGGGATCTATACGACTGTCCAACGCTTCAAAGTCCAACGAAACATTCATGGACCGTAAAAGCTGCATCCCAACTAGAGAAACCAAAATATGTAATTGGTGCAGTGCAGACTGGTAAAAAAGATAATGTGTGGCAAAGGACATTATATTATTCACCGACTGCAAACTCACAAGTGCTAAACTTTATCTCAATTCAGCATTTTTTTCTCAAGATGACTCGAATTTGGACTTCGAAAAAGTTTCGACATTTTGTTGAGACAGGCTTTCTTTTTTCCTTTTCTTTTAAGCCATCACCTGGCGCGGCCCGGGTCCGTGGCTGCCAGGGCTCTAATTAACAATATTATTTTAACGTCGAGCGCCAACTTGTTTTAAGAGAACAAGTAAACTCTTCAATTAATTGCTTATTGGGCGCGGCTAGCCAGGATAGACCATGGTTCCGGTTAAAGTGACCCTTTTGATAATAATAATTGCATTTGAACCCACAAAACCACACTTGGCCTTTGGAAGACTCCAGAGACAGAAGTGAGGGCAGTACTCACGGGAACAATTCAATCCTTTATTGCTTCCAACTCCAACGACATCCTCACTTTGTTATTCGCAGTTACAAGTTTTCTTACTATTTATTTAATATTAATTTTAGGCTACGTTAGCGCGACTCCTTAGCGGTAGACCTTGCCCCGTCACTTTACAATCGTCTCGCTCGAGATCCGGGGCAGGAGTCCTTTTTCTCCTAGATCTGATGACCCGCTCAACCCGACACCTTTCGTCTAATTTTTTTTTTTGGTCAGAGCGTCGAATCGGCGTGTACAACTCTAATTCTGTACCGCCTATTTGCGCTTAAGGAACCGGCTTACATGTGGACTTCGAGGCAGATTGAACTACATAATAATTTTGCTGTCACATTGTTCAAAATGTACTCTCGAATTTGTAAATACCATGATGACTGCAATAGTGATCGTTCTTTACTAACCATCGCCAAGTCTTAATGTAACGACCCTTTCACGGTTAATGATTGAACGAATCAGAACGAGCCTATAATAAATGCTACCGTAGATGTGTGAATAGAGTTCGAATGCAAAGAAGATTCACCACCTAATGCAACTGCATATTGTTTTAATCTTAAATGATCGCGTTGTTGAATAATGTCCATTGACCGACATTATCCGTAAAATTACATAGATCAGCAAAATCTGCGAAATACGAAGCATCGTGGTTGATTCGTAATCATCATGGTCTAATTTGTGCATATGGAAACGTTCCATATAGCATGGCTGGAGATTCAATAACAGCTTAAGTTAAAGGTTCAACGGACGACGACATGTGTCCTATCGTATATGTTAAGGGTCATTAAAAACGAGAATAGCTAGCTGATTAATAAATATGAAAAATTAGCTATTTATTGAGTCGTTCAATATAGACTTTGACGATATGGATGTCTCAAGTAAATTAGATGGAAGTTTTATTCTACGATGTGAAAAGCATAAAAATAGTTGTGCCTTACAAAATGTATTCGAAATATTTAATTGGTGGCTGAATCATAAAGATTCATGCAATTAAAAGAAATGTAACATTATGTACTTTTTATTCTCCTCACCCCGTACTTAGTTATGTCAGCATCACCTGATATTGTATTGTGCAACTGAATATAATACTACTTTTGAATGTGAAACTCATTTTTTTGTATGGAATTAGATTGAAAATAAATTAATATAATCGCCCAATGATAATCGAAGACATTCATCAGTATACGTTCGTTAGATGTTCGTGAGCCATTTGTTGGAAGTGTACGAGGCATTCGAAGATTTTCGATAGTCGTTCGTGAAACGTTCCAGAGACTTCCGAAGACATTCATAAGACGTTCGCAGCCATTTAAGAGACGTTCGAAAACATTCATAAGGCGTTTGAAGACACGCATGAGGGGTTCGAAGAGTTTCAAGAGACTTTCTACGACGTTCATGATACGTTTGAAGATGTTCGTGAGACATTCAAGAGACTTTGAAAACGTTCATAAGACGTTTGAAGACATTTATGAGAGGTGCGAGGACCTTCGGAGACTTTCGAAAACATTCAAGATATCTGTGACAATATTCATAATACGTTTGAAGACATCGATGAGGGGTTCGAAGACGCTTGAGAAACTTTCAAAGACATTCACGAGGGGTTTAAAGACGTTCAAGAAACTTTTGAATACGTTCAAGAGACTTTCGACGACATTCATAATACGTTTGAAGACATTCATGGGGGGTTCAAAGACGTTCAAGAGACTTTCGACGACATTCATAAGTCGTTTGAAGACGTGCATGAGGCCTTCAAAGAGTTTCAAGAGACTTTCTATGACGATCATGAGACTTTTGAAGATGTTCGTGAGACGTTCAAAAGACTTTCAAAAACGTTCATAAGAAGTTTGAAGACATTCATGAGAGGTGCGAAGATCTTCAGAGACTTTCGAAGACATTCAAGAGATCTTTAACGATATTAATAATATGTTTGAAGAAATCGATGAGGGGTTCGACGACGTTTTAGAGACTTTCAAAGACATTCACGGGGGGTTTGAAGACGTTCAAGAAACTTTCGAATACGTTCAAGAGACTTTCGACGACATTCATAATACGTTTGATTACATTCATGAGGGGTTCGAAGACGCTTGAGAGACTTTCAAAGACATTTACCAGGGGTTCGAAGAGGTTCAAGAGACTTTCGACGGAGTACACAATACATTTGAAGACATTCATGTGGGGTTCGGAGACACTTCAGGGACTTTCAAAGACATTCACGAGAGTTGCAAAGGCATTCAGAGACTTTCGACATCGATGAGGGGATCGACGATGTTTTCGTGACTTTCAAAGACATTCACGAAGGGTTTGAAAACGTTCACGAAACTTTCGAATACGTTCTAGAGACTTTCGACGACATTTATAATACGTTTGAAGACATTCATGAGGGGTTCGAAGACGCTTGAGAGACTTTCAAAGACATTCACAAGGGGTTCGAAGACGTTCAAGAGACTTTCGACAGCGTACATAATACATTTGAAGACATTCATGTGGGGTTCGAAGACGCTTAAGGGACTTTCAAAGACATTCACGAGAGGTGCGAAGGCATTCAGAGACTTTCGACATCGATGAGGAAATCGACGATGTTTTAGAGACTTTCAAAGACATTCACGAAGGGTTTAAAAACGTTCAAGAAACTTTCGAATACGTTCTAGAGACTTTCGACGACATTTTATAATACGTTTGAATACATTCATGAGGGGTTCGGACACGCTTGAGAGACTTCCAAAGACATTCACGAGGGGTTCGAAGACATTCAAGAGACTTTCGACGACATTTATAATACGTTTGAAGACATTTATGTGGGGTTCGAAGACGCTTCAGAGACTTTCAAAGACATTCACATTCATACAGTTTTGGTGGAACGTGTTTGAGTTTGTTTGGGTGCGCACCTCAAGACGCTTCAGAGAATTTCAAAGACATTCACGGTGAATGGCTTGGAAAATCTCTAAAACATCGTCGATTTCCTCATCGATGTCGAAAGTCTCTGAATGCCTTCGTACCTCTCGTGAATGTCTTTGAAAGTCCCTTAAGCGTCTTCGAACCCCACATGAATGTCTTCAAATGTATTATGTACGCTGTCGAAAGTCTCTTGAACGTCTTCGAACCCCTCGTGAATGTCTTTGAAAGTCTCTCAAGCGTCTTCGAACCCCTCATGAATGTCTTCAAACGTATTATAAATGTCGTCGAAAGTCTCTAGAACGTATTCGAAAGTTTCGTGAACGTTTTCAAACGCTTCGTGAATGTCTTTGAAAGTCTCTAAAACATCGTCGATTCCCTCATCGATGTCGAAAGTCTCTGAATGCCTTCGCACCTCTCGTGAATGTCTTTGAAAGTCCCTGAAGCGTCTCCGAACCCCACATGAATGTCTTCAAATGTATTGTGTATGCCGTCGAAAGTTTCTTGAAAGTCTTCAAACCCCTCGTAAATGTCTTTGAAAGTCTCTCAAGCGTCTTCGAACCCCTCATGAATGTAATCAAACGTATTATGAATGTCGTCGAAAGTATCTTGAACGTATTCGAAAGTTTCTTGAACGTCTTCAAACCCCCCGTGACTGTCTTTGAAAGTCTCTAAAACGTCGTCGAACCCCTCATCGATTTCTTCAAACATATTATGAATATCGTTTAAGATCTCTTGAATGTCTTCGAAAGTCTCTGAAGATCTTCGCACCTCTCATGAATGTCTTCAAACTTCTTATGAACGTTTTTGAAAGTCTTTTGAATGTCTCACGAACATCTTCAAAAGTCTCATGATCGTCGTAGAAAGTCTCTTGAAACTCTTTGAAGGGCTCATGCACGTGTTCAAACGACTTATGAATGTCGTCGAAAGTCTCTTGAACGTCTTTGAACCCCCCATGAATGTCTTCAAACGTATTATGAATGTCGTCGAAAGTCTCTTGAACGTATTCAAAAGTTTCTTGAACGTCTTTAAACCCCTCGTGAATGTCTTTGAAAGTTTCTCAAGCGTCTTCGAACCCCTCATCGATGTCTTCAAACGTATTATGAATATTGTCAAAGATCTCCTGAATGTCTTCGAAAGTCTCTGAAAGCCTTCGCACCTCTCATGAATGTCTTCAAACTTCTTATGAACGTTTTCGAAAGTCTCTTGAATGTCTTATTAACATCTTCAAACGTCTCATCATCGTCGTAGAAAGCCTCTTGAAACTCTTTGAACCCCTCATGCGTGTACTCAACCGTCTTATGAATGTATTCAAACGTCTCTTGAATGTCTCCAAACGTCTTATGAATGTCTTCGGAAGTCTCTGGAACGTTTCACGAACGACTATCGAAAATCTTCGAATGCCTCGCAAACTTCCAACAAATGGCTCACGAACATCTAACGAACGTATACTGATGAATGTCTTCGATTATCATTGGGCGATTATATTAATTTATTTTCAATCTAATTCCATACAAAAAAATGAGTTTCACATTCAAAAGTAGTATTATATTCAGTTGCACAATACAATATCAGGTGATGCTGACATAACTAAGTACGGGGTGAGGAGAATAAAAAGTACATAATGTTACATTTCTTTTATTTGCATGAATCTTTATGATTCAGCCACCAATTAAATATTTCAAATACATTTTGTAAGGCACAACTATTTTTATGCTTTTCACATCGTAGAGTAAAACTTCCATCTAATTTACTTGAGACATCCATATCGTCAAAGTCTATATTGAACGACTCAATAAATAGCTAATTTTTCATATTTATTAATCAGCTAGCTATTCTCGTTTTTCATGACCCTTAACATATACGATAGGACACATGTCGTCGTCCGTTGAACCTCTAACTTAAGCTGTTATTGAATCTCCAGCCATGCTATATGGAACGTTTCCATATGCCCAAATTAGACCATGATGATTACGAATCAACCACGATGCTTCGTATTTCGCAGATTTGGCTGATCTATGCAATTTTACGGATAATGTCGGTCAATGGACATGATTCAACAACGCGATCATTTAAGATTAAAACAATATGCAGTTGTATTCGGTGGTGAATCTTCTTTGCATTCGAACTCTCTTCACACATCTACGGTAGCATTTATTACAGGCTCGTTCTGATTCGTTCAATCATTAACCGTGAGAGGGTCGTTACATTAAGACTTGGCGATGGTTAGTAAAGAACGATCACTATTGCAGTCATCATGGTATTTACAAATTCGAGAGTACATTTTGAACAAAATGTCGAAACTTTTTTGAAGTCCAAATTCGAGTCATCTTGAGAAAAAAATGCTGAATTGAGATAAAGTTTAGCACTTGTGAGTTTGCAGTCGGTGAATAATATAATGTCCTTTGCCACACATTATCTTTTTTACCAGTCTGCACCGCACCAATTACATATTTTGGTTTCTCTAGTTGGGATGCAGCTTTTACGGTCCATGAATGTTTCGTTGGACTTTGAAGCGTTGGACAGTCGTATAGATCCCAAGAGCAAAAACTCATATTCAAGTAGCGCCCACTTTCCAATGTTCGAAGTAATGATAATTTATTGATCTCATCTAATATTATGTGGGGCATACGCCATTGTATCTTGAGTAATTCAACTTCGCCCTCTAGTGGTTAATGATGACTGAATGCACAACGAGTGCCATTGCGTGGAGGTATTAGAATTAACTCATGACGAGCATCAATTTTCATAGAAAATGTATTTTATGCACAGCACTAGTTTTTCCAGTTCCGTCACAAACTATGATATGCAATCGGCGCTGTGATGTGATCGATACTATAATGGCGATTCATCATATGAAAAACACATGTGGTAATGAATAGTAAATACTTCATGATATTGATACTTATCCTCTGCTACGTTCTTCTCTTCAGACTTTGCACACTCTCATCTTCTCTCTATAATAAGTGAAAAAAACACTCCAAATAGGCATTTACAGTAAATGGATGTGTTGCTTTCCGATTGGAGTTGACGATTTGGAGCCACTTATCGGCATCATTTGATAGTCGGATGGCGCAGTGTTTTATTGCTCCATAATCGATCTCATGTGATTGTAGTTTATCCGTTGATCTAAAGTAATGCAGACACCTACGAAATAATGGATTGTTGTTTAATTTGTCTCCCACATATGACGATATAGTAATTGTGTTGAATCCACACACCGATGGCATATATATATATTTTTTAATGGTTGTCTCTGTTCTGCGCGCACGAGGCTTGACAAGTTCTGTATATATGTGATATGCCATACATTGTTATCTTCGGTATCTTGTATGTATAGCAAATTGATATGCTTTTCTTCTTCTTATGCTGAGCCACGCATATCGGAGCAATGTCTTCTTCGGTGGTATACACATTGATGGATAAATTGTTTTGAAGCAATATTCCAATCCAATATTCGATCGATTCAATACCGTTGAATAATGAATGTGGGAAGATCCGTGGTCACTGTTTCGTTCAGCTGGGTGTAAAGCTGTGACTGTCACCCATGCGAAACGTGGATTATCTCTTGATTGCACATTAATCGCAGCCCCCATAATCATTATTTCCCGTGGCAATGAGATAAAACATTCAACGCGTATTGATTTATACTTATTTACATTTATTGCAAGATTACGTATTTTTCGTAAAGCTCAACTACTTCCACGTTGTTGAAATTCATCGAGCACGGGTTAAAGTATAGACCATCACGCTTTCAAGTCGAGTTCTCGCCACATTTACCCATCACCGCTGTGTCCTGCACCCATGCATATAAAATGCCTGTACATGGAATACTTCAATCCTTCCAAATGCGGTATTTGGCCTATCAATGACTATTGATGTTTAGTTGATAATCGTTGGCGTTTAATTCCGCTTTTCGTTTTTAGTACTTCGATGAACTCGTCGATCTATTGCTTCCACACAGCAGAGTCGTCGATCGAACTTAAGAGCGTGGCGTGGTTGTGCAAGATTTCTTCTGATGGTTCATTGTTTTGTTCTCTATATTAACGAGTTGAAAAGTCTTCCCAGAGAGATATGTTAACTCACTGCTTTATTCGAAGTGTGGCCACTTTTGAGCGCTGCCGATGATTAGAAATGATCTCCCATCAGAAAAAAAATTTGTAGTTCCCTTCTAGCTCGGAAAATGTAAAAGAACCACCTCCACCAGAGTTTTTTAATATCGCGTTGATATCTTTTATCGTGGAAAACATGAAAAATAAATACATACACAGAACGAGCCGGTCGGGGTTCAATGGGAGCAAAAAAAAAGTATTTTGTGAATATTCCAGACCGTGAGTGCATCTATGCACAAATGGTGCATGCAGTGGGATCAGCGGTTGAAGCCTGAAAAAAATGCTACGGTCATAGATCCATAAAGTTGATTGTTTTATAATAAATACGTCGTTTTCGTATATGTCTTTTGGATAGCCAAGACATTACTTGAGCGGAATGTTATTTTATCAAAATGTTCCCTATGCACGGAGGCTGGCTTCGAGCGTGGACGAAGAAAAAAAATGCCTTAAGAATATGGCTGATTTGGTAAGAACTGTGTAGCCTCAAGTGTCACTTGAATAGGTTTGATGTCGCTCTGCGAAGAGCCCTATGATTCGTGACAGGCTGGACTTCATACGTACTGGAACACGTGGCAATATATATTGAAAACTCTAAGATGCTCTTTATAATACGCCAGTTCAGTCTCCATGACCTAGACGCTGTTCTGTAGAGATCGCAAAAGTCAACGATTGGCGAGCCTGGCCAGCTTTCGCCTCCACGAGTGCACACTTTTCTGTACAACAGATGCCTACCCCACAGGGATAGTTAAGAAATAAAAACTTTTCGTTTATCACTGTCCAGGATGCACCATCCTGCAAGGTTTTTTTCTACAAGTCCCAACTAATGTTGAAAACTATTTCACACCTGTTGGTCATCCCCCACCCTACTATAAGCTTATTAGGGTCCAAAAATCGAAATCTGAAGAAGGATCGGAACAGCAGTTTTCGCCATTCCAGTCTTCAACCTCCGAGGTGTCATTGTAGAAGAGTCGGAAAACGGAAAATCAGTTAAGAAAAATGTCGAACCAAATTGAAGTGATCGATCTCGTCGATGATAAGATGGAGGTTGTTGTAAATATCGCCGATGACGACGAAGTGGAAGTTGGGGTAAACGAAGACGTTATTGATATCGCCGATGATGACGATGATGAGTGGACGGACATTGAAGTGCTTGCACATGATAACATGGAACTGGCCGAGATCGACAGTCATACGGAATCATTTGATAGTGGATTGGGTGATGCCTTAGATAAGGGAGTCCATTATATGCGTGAAATCATAGTGTACCAGCAGCAAATAAATCTGTTGAACCGGGGCGTCATGAGCTGTGTGAACTACGAATATCTCACCGAAAATGATCGGGCGAAATTTTGCGTGTTGTGCTACTTTGATATGCGGGGCGTGGTTGATCGACTAATTCAACGATGTGGCCACTTCAGCGAACGGTTTAACAACATCCAGGGAATATTCTGTACCAACTGCGGCGGGCCAACTCGCCAAGCTTCAATGCGCGACACGTGTCCCACCTGCCTGAACTTATACTACGTCGATAGTTCGTATTATCTTTAGTATGATTCAAAATATGATTATGTTTGATAAGTTATTGAGATGCATGATTTTTTATGTTCCAGGACAACGGATCCGCCGCGGATATTCAAAATAATATATTTTGAATGGATGAAAAACAAGCCAACACACACTCACACACACACACACACACACACGCGCGCACGCACACACACACACACCAACGATTTTTTGTATAATATATACTTTGCAAGGTCATTGTTCAATTTAATTATTAATAAACCATTGTTTTATTGTCATTTAATTCGAAGCATTCTTTTTACCCCCCTCCCCCTTCCTCCACACAAACACAAACACACACACACACACACACACACACACACAAATCACTCATCGACGCCGGCTTCCCTCTCCGCCAGTCCCTTTACGGACCTTATGGCCCCCTCCACAGCGGCCCTTCTGTGACGTCACACGCGCCCGGCGACCCCTCCCCCTCCGCCGTACCGCCGCACTTGGATTCCCCGCGCTGGAGCCTTCCCGCCCCGCTCCCCCCCTGAGATGCCTGGGTTGGAATCAGTCCTGTTATACTACTTGCTTCATGTATATTACATTAAGCGTGTACCCGGGCAACTCATTAAAGACGCGTTATTACCAAGAATGGTATAGAGCGTATTGTTTCAACACGGTAAAATAAGTAAAACGCATTGTTTCAACGCATTAAGGGGCTATACCGGTGTGAACGCTGAACATTTGGGTGATTTTCGGGAATTCTTTGGAAGAAAAGTACTCAATTAAACGTTTCGGAAAATTGAGAATATATTTGGCTATATTCAACCTATATTACATAATTTTATCATAGAAAACGATTGAGATCCAAGCGACTTATGCGCTGCCTTCGGAGGCGTCGAAAAAAAGTTCCTCCACTGCTGACATGATTTCGCCGATTGAGCTGAAACCGAAAAAGGAAAAAATGTCGTTAAACTGGAAGGTATTTCCTGTACAATGACGTAGGATTTTCGAAAAACATCAAAAACTAAGAAAATGGCGTAGTTAAAAAAAAAGTCTCTTTTCTTGCCTATACAGTGGTCGTTTTTTTCAATTCCAAATCATCAATTTTTGTCCAATCAAAAATATCCTACGTCATTGTGGAGTAAATATATTCAAGAGGACTCAGTTCAAATTTCAAGTGAATCGGATAATTGCTCATTAAGTTACAATGTCAGAAAACGACGTCAAATAGATAGACGAACAGCTGTCTTCCCCTCAAATTTTCTAAATTTGAGAGAAAAAAACTAGATTGACTTATCATCTAAGAGATTCATTTAGATAGATGAACTCTAGTTCTACATCTAGTTACATAGATGTAGTACTAGAGTATACATAGATGTAGAACATAGATGTTGAACATAGATGTAGAACTAGAGTATACATAGATGTAGAGTTACATAGATGTAGAACTAGAGATAGATGAACTCTAGTTCTACATCTAGTTACATTTAGTAGATAGCTAATCTACATTTTTTTTCTCAAATTCAGAAAATTTGAGGGGAAGACAGCTGTTCGTCTATCTATTTGACGTCGTTTGGCAAAGTTTCGACGGGATCTGAAAAGCCGTTTCAGAGATTTTTGGGAATCTATAATTGTTCTACCATACCGACCGTGATGAGGTGTCATTCCCTCTTAATGATATACTTGAGAGTATCAACTGTCGAAAACGGCAACAAGAAAATCGAATTTTTAAAGTGTCACACTGGTATAGCCTCTCAACCAGGACCAACCAAAGAACAGATATTACATGGAACATCCGGTCTTATGGGGCGATTTGGTCAGATTTCTTGGGGGGATTTTGTAGTTATCCTTGTAACCACCTAAATAAAGCGCTACCTGTACCGATATGCCCGGACACATCCGTAGCAGAGATTAGTAGGGAGGTGTACAACGCTCCCCTTTTCGGCGTGCCTCGGAAAAGGCGCTAAATCGCGGCGGCAAGTTCGGGAATATGATTTTGAGTGCATCGCCTCTGTCGAAGTTGCAGATTCCCTTGTAGCCGTGCGAGTCGTGAGCACCGCTCAAGTCGATATCGCAGTCAGCGTGCACACGAATGGGTAGCTCGGTGGGGGAGAAGTCTCTGCCCCTCGCTCACTCGACAGGCGAACGGAGCGAGGTTTTCCGTCCGATCGAGCTCGACATATGTGTGGCCGTACTGCGGATTGGAATATGCATTAAATGAATTTCAAAGAGAAAAACATGCATCGAGAAAATTGTTTTCTCTCAGTTGGTCGTTTATGCCGAGAATGCGGGTTAAAAAAATGAACGACGAACCGCGTTGAAAAATAAAACGCCGAAACGACCGTGGAAGGTTCAAAATAAATCTTGAGCCTTTGCCACGGTCGTTACAGCGTTTTTTTTGACAGTAAACATTATGAATAAGCGTGTATCATAAATGTTTTTCTATCCTCAATGAGCGTCGTGGCTGAGTTGGCAGCGTGACGGATTGACGATGCTTGCGGTCCGGGTTCAGTCCCTGGTTAATCGACTTTTTTTAATCTATTTTTTTTCTTCATTTTATATTCGAAAAATTTCGAACTTACTCTCGCTTTAGCTATTCTCGCCTGTCCAGGCATTATTCATGATATTTAATTCATATATGTTTAATTTAAAAAAAAGACATTGGCTACCCGTGCGGAAAACCCGTGCGGACATTATCTTATTACAAGTTTCAAGTGGTAAAACTTTTTTTTTCTTTTTTAAACGAAACAAAATAGCGGCGTTATAAGGTATTCCTTTGAGGGTCTTTTGAAAAACTGCTCTGGTATAGCTCAAAAAGTTATTGATCGATCTGGCTGAAATTTTCGGCGGTTTCTCACTATATCATTATTGGAAGGATATACCTATAAAAATATTAAAAGGTATAAAATTAAAAATTAAGTAGGCTTTGTAATCAAATGTTCATATTTTTTACCATATTCTCGACAATTTTTACCCCGAAAAAGTAATTTATTTACGCGATAACTTTGAAACTTTAGGTATATCCTTCCAATAGTCTTATAGTGAGAAATCTGGCAAAATATCAGCCAGATCGATCAATAACTTGTTGAGCTATAACACGAGCAGTTTTTCAAAAGACGCCTAAAGGAATACCTCATCAAAGTTCGTCTCCTAGGCAGTTTTATTTTCGATAGCTAGGATCACGACGCCATTGAAACTCACCAAAGCACCCAGGATGTTAGGCGCTTTAGTGAAACAAGTTTTTGCAAACACATGAATTTGGCGCCCCCTTAAATTGCCGCCCGGGGCAAATACCACGGTTTGCCCCCCCCCCCCCTTAGATCCGGGGCTGAAAACTGATAGGGCATCCCTAATAAAAATAAGGGCCTTTCAGGGCTTCCCTAGTGCTTTCCCTAGTAGGGATTTTCACAATGGGCCCAGACTTGGCCATTATCGGGATAAACTTGTAGGGATTTCCACAATAGGCCCCGACTTGGCCATTATGGGGATAAACCTGTGGGGATTTCCACAATAGGACCCGACTGGGCCTTTATAGGGATAAACCTGTAGGGATTTCCACAATAGGCCCAGACTTGGCCAGTATCGGGATAAACAAGTAGGGATTTCCACAATAGGCCTAGATCTGACTATTATAGCGATAAACCCGTATAAATAGCGATTATAGCGAATTATAGCGATAAACCAGTATAAATAGCTTAGGCTACATGGTTGATGGTATTTCAATTATTCAAATCGATTATATACATCGATCGAATAATATTATCGAACGCAAATTGGGAAAAAGCGTAAGGGCATTAGCAAATAAAAAATCAACGATGAACACAAATATGCAGACAAACAGTATTTATTTATTGAATTAAAGAAACCTTTTACATAGATACAAACAATTACTCATGGTTTCTCTCATACATGGAGTAATGCTAGCGCATAACTGTGAACAGTCCCAACCGGTTTTCTCGACATTTTTATAGCAACTCATTTCCGCTCAATACTCATCATAGGGAAAATTATTTCTTCTGAAGACTTCGCTGATATTTCCCATTTATAAACTTTATCTGACTGTGTAGGATAAGTAAATAAATTGGTCTTTGTTTTCCAGACCATTCCCTCAATGGAACTGGATTCTAGTGATTCAGTAGACCTATATATTTTTTTTTATTTCTACTACACATCCATTCCTTAGAATGGATGTGTAGTAGAATATATTTGTTTAAATAATGCAAAAGACTGGCATGGGGGGCGCAGGATGCGTTCAGTCTCATCGAGATGACTTATCTACGTAGACCTTGCAGAAAAACAAGTGAATTCCGTGGTGTATTTTTCCCCCGTGATATATTGATATTTTCCGTGATATATTAATGATTGAAAATTACTTATTCAATTACTTAATCATTTCCTAATTAAAACTAAGATAATATTACTTTTATTGGAGTCATTAATACTTCACTTCATACAGCGGACATATAATGACGCTCCTTCGCGTTCTGTACCCTTACAGACTCATTTCAGACTGTGCCCTGCTGCAAATTCCCACACAGGAACCTGTATGGGATCCCGTACGGGATCTCACACGGCATCCCATGTGGTGTTTTCGTACAGGGAACCCGTACAGGTTACTAATGTTAAAAATGAGAAAAGGCAAAATTAAAAATTGTTTTTTTTGCAGTTTTATTTATCTTAATTGTGACAAAAGTAATAATTAAAAAAATTAAAAACGATAAATGAAAAAAAAGTACTCTTACATGTATCATTGGTTTGTTGTTATTGTTTAGTACCGGTGTTGTGTTGCGAAAAATTGTTGAGAAAAAGAGAAAATTAATTGCAGTCCCCACTGCCAACATTTTTAGGGTGTGTTTCCACACTAAGGTACACGAGGATGAATATATTGCACCGCTAACGAACTTGTATTTCTATTAATAGCCATTGTAATAGTAAATTAATCGTATAATATTATTGCAATTTTCTGTAAACACATTTTTGTAAGACGTAAAATGATAACATAATAAAAAAGTTTGATAAAATAAACATTAAGATATTGCGTTTAATTAATTTTGACTAAGAACTGTGTATTAAATATTTCACGCCATTTTGCGAGGCCGGGACTCACGTTGAAAAACAATACTTTTGACTTCAGATAAAACATTTTCAAAAAAACGTTGACAATAGTGATCAATGATTTATTTTCTCACGAAAGTGTATATACAAATTTAAAAGATTAAAAGTTTCACATTTGTTTTGATTCTATGGTGATTAGCTTATTAAGCGCTGTCTCAAAAATTAAGCTACCCACATTGCCCCACACAGGTTCCCATGTAGGTTCCTGTACAGGAATTTATTTTCTGCGTTCTCCCGTACAGGATCCCGTACAGGATTCCGCTTCCCACGTTGCCCCACACAGGTTTCCCTGCAGGTTCCCGTTCAGGAATTTATTTCCTGCGTTCTCCCGTACAGGATCTCGTACAGGATTCAGCTTCTCACGTTGCCCCACACAGGTTCCCGTCCAAGAATTTATTTCCTGCGTTCTCCCGTACAGGATTCCGTATAGGATTTAGCTTCCCACGTTGCCCCACACAGGTTCCCATGCAGGTTCCCGTGTAGGAATTTATTTCCCGTATTCTACCGTACAGGATCCCGTACAGGAATTTATTTCCTGCGTTCTTCCGTACAGGATCCCGTACAGGATTCAGCTTTCCACGTTGCCCCACATAGGTTCCCATGCAGGTTCCCGTACAGGAATTTAGCTCCTGCCATCTCCCGCACAGGATCCCGTACAGGATTCAGCTTCCTACGTTGCCCCACACAGGTTCCCATGCAGGTTCCTGTCCAGAAATGTTCATCCTGTACAGGAAACCGTACGGGATCCCACATTTTCCCTGGCTGGCCCATGCTTTCCCACACATTCCAAAACTAAAACCCGTACGGGAATTTGCAGCAGGGTGACTATAACTATAATCAATGTGATAATCTTATAATTTGAAACTTAAGTGTTACAAGCTATCACAATTCTAAAAAATGTTATCATAGTGGATAGTCCCGCAAAAATAAATGTTTGCAGTGAAAAGAGTTCGCCTCACATTATTTATTGTATTAATTTTCTCATGGCAGTTTGTCATAAAGGGTCACATGCAAATACGCAATAACATTTCTACGCGCGCACACATACATACACATGTACTCACGCCCACACCTATGCACATGAACAATTACATAAAAACAAATACAGATATACCCTGACGCATTTAACATACACGTATATCCACTGATACGGACATTTTATGGCGCTGAAATGATTATGATGAGGCGCCGTTGAGGCATTTTCAGGGCGCTAAAATGGTTTTGATGAGGCGCCATTGAGGCAACTTATAAGGCCCCGGTCGTTGCGTCTTTAATGGCCCCTGTTGACAAAGTGTGACCGGCCGCTAACGGCCCTCATGTGGCTTCCAGATTAGGGCCCGAAAAAAGTTAGGGGAATATTATTGGGGCCCGATCACAGCCCCAACTCAATTTCCGCACGGGTACCGGGGATCGAACCCGCGTCGTCTGCACTCAAAGCCCGCACGCTGATATATCAACCGCGAGGCTCTTGTGACTGCAAACCTGCCTTACGTATACACACTTATCCAACCTTAAAAAAAGATTCGCTGCATACCAATTGCATATTTTTTTTTATGACCCCGAAGTATTATTGAAGACAAATAAAAACGATTTTTCTGAATTCCTAGAGTGGTGTTAGTAGATGTACTAGGCCGATTCTGCTTCAAGGGGAAGTCGTGTGTCAAGAGTAGGGAAGCCAAGGTGGCGCTACGGTCGAGGGGAGGTCGCCGGGGCGCGTGTGACGTCACAGAGGGGCCACGTGGTCCTTGGAGCGACGGGCCGGAGGGAGAACGGCGTCGATGAGTCTTTGTGTGTGTATGTGTGTGTGCGTGCGTGCGGGCGCGCGTGTGTGTATGTGTGTGTGTTTGTGTGTGTGTGTGTGTCTGTGGGCAAATTTTTGGTAATATGAACGGCCTTTCAAAGCCCAATATTTATGACATGCAGCTGGTTCCATTTCGAAAATAATATCTATTGCATCTGCCTCGTCTCCAAGCTCGCCGACACTCGAGACAGGTCCTGACAAGTTCCTTCGAAAAACTTTAATCTGTAGGGATCAAAGGCTGTGACCGCGGATGGACTACATGAGCACAGCTACACTCTTGAAAAGCCTCATCGAAGTCTCCATTCCGAAATATAACGTCAAGATATTCGCATGTGCGAGTATGTACGCAGTGCATCCAGCCAAGCACCCCCTGGACTTGACCAAAAACGAGCTCGAACAGGTTCCAAACGTCTTGCTCTTAAAATATTGCGGTAAATATGTTGACTTATTGTGGAATCGTTTGCCAGAACATCATCGGAATGACAGTGAAGTGATATCATATCTTCCATGCTTGGAGCATTATAATACGCCACAGATGAAAGATCACATCGATGGCCCCCCACCTCAACGTCGGGAGTGTAAAAAATGCTGTGAAAATACTTCACGTATTGGGTTCTTCGAACGTGTTTGAACCTGTTTTTCGGGAGCGTGAAAAAATGTCTGGGGAAAATTCTCCACGGTTCTTCGAACGTGTTCGAACCTGTTTTTTACGATTGGAAAAGAGGGGGGAGGTTTGAAAATTTGAGTGGGAGGCTTACGAGGGAGCTTATAATTTCGTAGTCCAAGCTCAGACTGCACTATTCCACTGCACCATCAACATCTAAAAAAAAGAACTTCGAAAGTGCGGGGGAAAATGGATCTCTCAAGTAACAACAAAGTCAGCGTGATGGCGGAATTCCTTCCAACGAAGAAGCTGTCAGAACTCCCCGTTAAGTCGGAACTAGTAATCTCCGACATGAGGGCCGTACGAACCCAGTTTGGGAAATGCTACATCGCGGACATTGCGAATGAGTTCTCTGTCTTCTTACCGGCGTGACTTGTGAAGGCCTTTGACAAAGATCCGTCAATGTTCGAGAGTATGCTGCAAGTGGCACGCGATGATCAACTCTGCTTGCAGTATATTTGTGGAAAATACAACAGTGTCGAGTTCCGTCGACCTCTGAACATAGTGGACGGGGAAAAAAAAATTCGTTGGAACACCATCGTCGAACGGCTGTCCGCATCATCGAGAGTATGCTGCAAGTGGCACGCAAATGGCTACATGCAGTTGTGGGAAATACAACAGCGTTTCATCTCTTGAGGCGAAAAAAAGACTGAATTCGTTGGGACACCATCATCGAACTGTTCGCATCACAGTCGTCTTGCCATCGTTTTCGAAGCTTAGTGTTGACTATGTAAAAATGTATATGTTTGATCGAATTGTATATGATGGATTTTTTTGCCGTAGAATAAAGAATACAAATGACATATATTTTCACTGACATGTTTTTTATTCACTCAAAAAAATCCCTCACTCACGCTTCGTATACGCTCAACCAGCTTTTCGCCGATTTTACATTCTCGTGGGCGCAGTTGTATTTTGTGTTGAAAGAATGATGGGGGCATTTGGAGTTTGTGATTTTCGGCAGCTTCTGCAGCGATGGACAGTCCAGAGTCTCCAAGTCGATAACGTTTGTCGCGGGATCCGAGAATCTTGAGACATCTCCTTCAGGACAAATTCTTTGACGGGTCTCTTGAAGCCCTGCATATCGACGATAAGCTCCATGTTGACCGATGTGGACGCGAATCATCAGCATGATTTTATACCAATTTTTTAACTATCCGATCTTTTAAAAATACGATCATGGAGGATCATGCAAAGCGCCAACGATTATCAACTAAACGTCAATAGTCATTGATAGTCCAAATACTGCATCTGGAAGGATTGAAGTATTCCATGTACAGGCATTTTATATGCATGGGTGCAGGACACAGCGTTGATGGGTTAATGTGGCGAGAAATCGACTTGAACGCGTGATGGTCTATACTTTAACCCCTGCTCGATGAATTTCGAAAACGTGGAAGTAGGTGAGCTTTACGAAAAGTACGTAATCTTACAATAAATGTAAATAAGTATAAATCAATACGCGTTGAAAATCATTGCCACGGGAGATAATGATTATGAGGGCTGCGATTGATGTGCAATAAAGAGGTAATACACGTTTTGCATGGGTGACTGTCACGGCTTTGTACCCAGCTGAACGAAACAGTGACAACGGGTATTCTTACATGCAGTATTCAATGGTATTGAATCTATCGAATATTGGATGCCCAATGACTATAGGTCAATTTTTTTTTTAAATTGTGCGTCAAAACAATTTATCCGTCAATATGTATACCACCAAAGAAGACATTGCTCCAATACACGTGGCTCAACATAAGGAGAAGAAAAGCATATCAATTTGCTACAAGATACCAAGGATAACAATGTATGACATTTCACATAGATCAAGAACCTGTCAAACCTCGTGAGCGCAGGGCTAAACAGAGAGAGCCATTGAAAAATATATATATGCCATCGGTGTGTGAAGTTAACATAATTACTATATCGTTATATGTGCTAGACGAATCAAATAACAATCCATTATTTCGCAGGTGTCTGCATTACTATAGATCAAAGGATAAACTGCAATCACATGAGATCGATTGTGGAGCACTAAAGCACTGCCCCATCCGACTAACAAATAATACCAATAAGTGGCTCCAAATCATCAACTCCAGTCGGAAAGCACAATATCCATTCATTGAAAATGCCTATTTGGAGTGTTTTTGACTAATGATAGAGAGAAGATGAGGGTGTGCAAAGACTGATGAGAAGAACGTAGCAGAGGATATGTATCAATATCATGAAGTATTTAGTATTGATAACCACATATGCTTTCCATATGACAAATCGCTATCATAGTATCAATCACATCACAGCGCTGATTCCATATCATGGTTTGTGGTAGAACTGGAAAAACTAGTGCTGTGCATAAAATACATTTTCTACGAAAATTAATGCTCCTCGTGAGTTAATTCTAATACCTTCACGCTATGGCAATAATTGTGCATCCAGTCATCATCAACCGCTAGAGGTAGAAGTTGAATTACTCAAGATACAATGGCGTATGCCCCACATAATATTAGATGAGATCAATAAATTATCATTACTTTGAACATTGGAAAGTGGGTGATACTTGAATATGAGTTTTCACTCTTGGGATCTATACGAATGTCCACGGCTTCAAAGCACAACGAAGCATTCATGGACCGTAAAAGCTGCCTCCCAACTAGAGAAACCAAAATATGTAGTTGGTGCGGCGCAGGCTGGTAAAAAAGATAATCTATGGCAAAGGACATTATATTATTCACGGACTGCAAACTCACAAGTGCTAGACTTTATCTCAATTCAGCATTCTTTTCTCAGGAGGACTCGCATTTGGACTTAAAAAAAAAGTTTCACCATTTTGTTCAATATGTACTCTCGATTTCGTAAATACCATTGCGACTGCAATAGTGATCGTTCTTTACTAACCATCGCCAAGTCTTAATGTAACGGCTCTCTCACGGTTAATGATTGATCGCATCAGAACGAGCCTGTAAAATATGCTACCGTAGATGTGTGAATAGAGTTCGAATGCAAAGAAGATTCACAACCGAATACGACTGCTTATTGTTTTAATCTTACACGATCGCGTTGTTGAATATTATCCATTGACCGACATTATCCGTAAAATTTTATAGATCAGCAAAATCTGAGAGATACGAAGCATCATGGTTGATTCGCAATCATCATGGTATAAAGTGGGCCTCTGGAAACGTTCCATATAGCGTGACTAAAGGTTTAATAACAGCTGCAGTTGAAGGTTCAACGAAAGACGACATGTGTCCAATCGTATATGTTAAGGGTCGTATATGTTAAGGGTCATGAAAAACGAAAATGGCTAGCTGATATACTAACTATGAAAAATGAGCTATTTATTGAGTCATTGAATATATACATTGACGATATGGATGTCTCAAGTAAATTAGATGGAAATTCTAATCTACGATGTGAAAAGCATACAAACAATTGTGCCCTACAAAATGTATTTAAAATCTTTAATTAGTGGTTGAATAATAAAGATTCGTGCAAATAAAAGAAATGCAACACTATATGCTTTTTCTTCTCCTCACCCCATACTTAATTATGTCAGCATAATCTGATATCGGATTGTGCATGTGAATACAATATTACTTTAGAATGTGAAACTCAATTTTTTTGTAAGGAATTTGATTGAAAATAGAGTATCATAATCGCTCAATGATGATCGAAGACATTCATCGGTATACGTTCGATAGATGTTCTCGAGCCATTTGTTGGAAGTATGCGAGGCATTCGAAGATAGATGTTCGTGAGCTGTTTGTTAGAAGTTTGCGAGACATTCGAAGATTTTCGACAGTCGTTCGTGAAACGTTCCAGAGACTTCCAAAGACATTCAAGTGACGTTCGAAAACATTTATAACACGTTGAAGACATGCATGGAGGGTTTAAAGAGTTTCAAGAGACTTTCTACGGCGTTCATGAGACGTTTGAAAATGTTCGTGAGACATTCATGAGACTTTCGAAAACGTTTATAAGACGGTTGAAGACATTCATGAGAGGTTCGAAGACGCTTGAGAGACTCTCAAAGACATTCGCGAGGGGATTGAAGACGTTCAAAAAACTTTCGAATTCGTTCAAGAGACTTTTGAAAACGTTCATAAGACGTTTGAAGACATTCATGAGAGGTGCGAAGACCTTCAGAGACTTTCGAAGATATTTAAGAGATCTTTGACGATATTCATAATACGTTTGAAGACATTGATGAGGGGTTCGACGACGTTTTACAGACTTTCAAAGACATTCACGAGGGGTTTGAAGACGTTCAAGAAACTTTCGAAAACGTTCAAGAGACTTTCGACGACAGACGTAATGCGTTTGAAGACATTCATGAGGGGTTCGAAGACGCTTGAGAGACTTTCAAAGACATTCACGAGGGGTTCGAAGACATTCAAGAGACTTTTCGGCAACATCCATAAACCGAAGACTTTCATGACGTTTGAGTTTCGCTGCCCCAAACAAACTCAAACAATTCGAGCGATACTCAAATGTCATGAAAGTCTTTGGTTTATGGATGTTGTCGAATATCGTATAATGAATGTCGTCGAAGATCTCTGAACGTCTTCGAAAGCCTCTTGAACGTCTTCGCACCTCTCGTGAATGTCTTTGAAAGTCTCTCAAGCGTCTTCGAACCACTCATGAATGTCTTCAAACGTATTATGAATGCCATCGAAAGTCTCTTGAACGTCTTCGAACCCCTCGTAAATGTCTTTGAAAGTCTCTCAAGCGTCTTCGAACCCCTCACGAATTTATTCAAACGTATTATGAATGTCGTCGAAAGTCTCTTGAACGTTTTCGAAAGTTTCTTGAACGTCTTCAAACCCCTGGTGAATGTCTTTGAAAGTCTCTTAAGCGTCTTCGAACCCCTCATGAATGTCTTTAAACGTATTATGAATGCCCTCGAAAGTCTCTTGAACGTATTCAACGTATTATGAATGTCGTCGAAAGTCTCTTGAACGTCTTTAAACCCCTCGTGAATGTCTTTGAAAGTCTCTGATACGTCGTCGATACCCTCATCAATGTCTTCAAACGTATTATGAATATCGTCGAAGATCTCTTGAATGTCTTCGAAAGTCTCTGAAGGTCTTCGCGCCTCTCATGAATGTCTTCAAACATCTTATGAACGTTTTCGAAAGTCTCTTGAACGAATTCGAAAGTTTTTTGAACGTCTTCAATCCCCTCGCGAATGTCTTTGAAAGTCTCTTAAGCGTCTTCGAACCTCTCATGAATGTCTTCAAACGTCTTATGAACGTTTTCGAAAGTCTCATGAACGTCTCACGAACATCTTCAAACGTCTCATGAACGTCGTAGAAAGTCTCTCGAAACTCTTTGAACCCTTCATGCATGTCTTCAACGTGTTATGAATGTTTTCGAACGTCACTTGAATGTCTTCGGAAGTCTCTGGAACGCTTCACGAACGACTGTCGAAAATCTTCGAATGTCTCGCAAACTTCCAACAAACGGCTCACGAACATCTATCTGCGAATGCCTCGCAAACTTCCAACAAACGGCTCACGAACATCTATCGAACGTATACCGATGAATGTCTTCGATCATCATTGAGCGATTATAATACTCATTTTTCAATCAAATTCCATACAAAAAAATTGAGTTTCACATTCTAAAGTAATATTGTATTCAGATGCACAATCCGATATCAGATGATGCTGACACAACCAAGTATGGGGTGAGAAGAATAAAAAGTATATAGTTTTGCATTTCTTTTATTTGCACGAATCTTTATTATCCAACCACTAATTAACAATGTTTAATACATTTTGTAGGGCACAATTGTTTGTATGCTTTTCACATCGTAGATTAGAATTTCCATCTAATTTACTTGAGACATCCATATCGTCAAAGTCTATATTCAACGACTCAATAAATAGCTCATTTTTCATATTTAGTATATCAGCTAGCCATTTTTATTTTTCATGACCCTTAACATATACGATTGGGCACATGTTGTCTTTCGTTAAACCTTCAACTGCAGCTGTTATTAAACCTTTAGTCACGCTATATGGAACATTTCCATAGGCCCACTTTATACCATGATGATTGCGAATCAACCATGATGCTTCGTATGTCTTAGATTTTGCTGATCTATAAAATTTCACGGATAATGTCGGTCAATGGACAATATTCAACAACGCGATCGTGTAAGATTAAAATAATAAGCAGTCGTATTCGGCGGTGAATCTTCTTTGCATTCGAACTCTATTCACACATCTACGCTAACACGTACGAGATTCTTTAAAGGCGTCTGGCCACCTTGGCCGATTGAAAAATGGGCATATTAAAAAAATAATAATGAACTCGAAAGTATGGGCCGGAATATTTTTTTATATAACGTCAGAAAGGGCTTTAAGAATAACGTTAATAAATTTCCGTTAAAAATATTTAAAAATTGCCGCGGAGGCCCTCCGCACGATACGCGCGGTCGTTGTCCCGCTTGTTACGCGGTCATGTCACATCTGAAAAAAAATCAGCTCATTTGTGAGTAGTGTCGCTACAATGTAGCGTAGCAGTTTTTTTTTCGACCATTAAAAAAATTATGGTGAGCCATAATTTCGGTGAAAAGTACAAATTTTTTGCTACGGCTCACCATAATTTTTTTCGCTACAATGTAGCGTAGCGGTTTTTTTCGACCATTAAAAAAATTATGGAGAGCCATAATTTCGGTGAAATACAAATTCTTTTCTTCGGCTCACCATAATATGCAATTGGTATGCAGCGAATTTTTTGTTAAGGTTGGATAAGTGTGTATACGCAAGGCAGGTTTGCAGTCACAAGAGCCTCGCGATTGATATCAGCGTGCGGGCTCTGAGTACAGACGACGCGGGTTCGATCCCCGGTAGCCAATGTCTTTTTTAAAATTAAACACATATTAATTAAATATCATCAATAATGCCTGGACAGGCGAGAATAGCTAAAGCGAGAGTAAGTTCGAAATTTTTTGAATATAAAATGAAGAAAAAAAGTCGATTAACCAGGGATCGAACCCGGACCGCAAGCCTCGTCAATCCGTCACGCTGCCAACTCAGCCACGGCGCTCATTGAGGATAGAAAAATATTTATGATACACGCTTATTCATAATGTTTACTGTTGAAAAAAAAACGCCGTAACGACCGCGGCAAAAGCTCAAGATTTCTTTTTGAACCTTCCACGGTCGTTTCGGCGTTTTATTTTTCAACGCGGTTCGTCATTAATTTTTTTAGCGCGTATTCTCGGCATAAACGGCCAACCGAGAGAAAACGATTTTCTCGATACATGTTTTTCTCTTTGAAATTCATTTAATGCATATTCAAATCCGCAGTACGGCCACACATATGTCGAGCTCGATCGGACGGAAAACCTCGCTCCATTCGCCTGTCGAGTGAGCGAGGGGCAGAGACTTTTCTCCCACCGAGCTACCCATTCGTGTGCACGCTGACTGCGATATCGACTTGAGTGGTGCTGACGACTCGGGCGGCTACAAGGGAACCTGCAACCTCGACAAAGGCGATGCATACAAAATCATTTTCCCGAACTCGCCGCCGCGATTTAGCGCCATTTCGGAGGCGCGCCGAAAAGGGGAGCGTTGTACATCTCCCTACTAATATCTGTCCGCAGGCGCGCTTGGTTCCACCCAGCTCCACCTCTTCCTATGCTAGAGCTAACTACGGTTGAGGTGATGTCGCATGTCTCTCGCTCTCCCGCAGATTCCAATGATAACAGCAGCGACGGTCGAGCGGTCCAACAAGGGTACTTTACAGACTGTCACTCACGGATTTTGATATGTCTCAGATAAGTTGTAGAGGGACCTACCCTGAGTACCTGAGTAAAGGGATTTTATACAACGCTCTTTAGTTTTCGAGAGAAAACGTTCGAAAGTTTAGCTCGTAGCTACTATATCGCACAGTAGGAGAAAAGCCCAAAAACCTGGCCAAAACCTCAAATGACCTTTGACGGGAATGAAAATTGGCTTACAGGGGTTTTCAAGGTCGCTGATTACGAATCTGAAAGCCAAATTATCGTAAACAAAATGGCCGATCCAATATGGCTGACATGAATGTTAAAAAGTTGCCAGATGTCGACAAAAATTGGTATTTACGGGTTTTCAAGGTCGCTGATTACGAATCCGCAAGCCAAATTATCGTAAAAAAAATGGCCGATCCAATATGGCCGACATGAACGTTAAAAAGTTACCAGATGTTGACAAAAATTGGTATATACGGGTTTTCAAGGTCGCTGATTACCAATCCGATATCTATTGTTTATAACTTGCAACAAAGAGTTTACAGCAAATTGTTATAAACAAAATGGCCGAGTATCCTGCTAAATAGATAAATTAATATATTTAAAAAAATCATCATAATAAAATAAACGTGAACAGTGTATTCTACGCAATTATTATTTTTATTTCCAAAATACATACGGAACGTTTCAAAAATAGAAAATTTTATTCTTAATCAAAATCGTAATCGGAGTCGGAGTCGGAGTCAGAATCATTATCCGAGTTTGTATCTATTACAACTCCCGGCACGGCTTCAATCTCGGCGCAAAATTCGTCTGCTGCAGCAGTCACTTTAGGAGCGATCAACATCGCTACAGCTTCCGGCGACAAACTCTTCAGCTTCTTCTATGGTAGTCTTCTGACACTTGAAATGTACGGATCAGAAGTAACTAAGAGCCGATGAAAAACATCTTCCATAGTTTTAACCCTGGAACTTTTTCGCGCAAAATCTTCTCGATATCGTTTGATGTCTTTGTTTCGAGCTTTCTGAGCATCTTCGGATAATTGGCCGATTGGTAATAGAGCATGAGTTATTATCACTGGACCATGAATTAATAGTTTGTGCACCGAAGTAGGCATGGAGTACCAAGGGTATAATGCAACGGTCTTTCTTGCCGTTTCAATAGCATACTGTTCAAATCTTTCACAGTTTATCTCGTCGCCACACGATATAACTTGTAGGATTACGTACAAGCGTTTAATAACTTCTTCGTTGACCCCCGTTATCGCAGCGGAAACCGTCGAATTTTCAAAGAATCGCCGAGCTGTGTTGCCATCATTGCTGCTGCCGTATCCAGGCTTTGGGCGATCGATATTTAGACCCAATTGCTTCTTGAATCCTTCTTGAATGGCCCTCTTGCGTTCCTGGGTAATTTTTTTTTCTTCGGCACTTCGAGCTTGCCATTTTTTAATGCCGAGTTTGTAAGACACGTGTAAGCAATACTCGAAGCACCGTATCCACGCATGCAGCGTCGACAATCCGAACTTCAAATTTGTTTCATTGATTTCCCTTTGCAATACAGTGTCGATGGCATTAAAATCTTTGCTGGTTGCTCCACACAAATAGCACCGTTGAGCAGATTTCGTCAATGATACAGCGTTGCAAACTTTACCATCTATCATGGTGAACAACAACTTGTACATCACGGAGATTTCTTTTCCATCTATTACACTTTCGAATGGACGAAGTGACTTTATTTGTTCTTCAACAATTTGGACTTCATTAAGTGTTGACTCTGTGTCTTCGCGTAGAAACAGTAGTCTAAGCGGTCTACAAAATCGTGGAGACGAGGGTCTGGGGTTCTTCCAAACAACTATTTCTTCCTTCGATTGTTGATCATAACACACGAGTTGTAATGGCACGACTGAAGTAAAGAATACATGCGCATCAGATTTGCTGTCATCACTGAACGTCTGCTTATATTCACTTTGCCCAGAACTTTCATCGCAACCCCACTTGCAAATCAAGTCCATTTTACGAACATTATCTGGAGTCAATCTTTGAATGAGTACATTTTGGACGAGTAAAATACGTTCAACTGTATGATCTAATAGTGCCTGTAGTTGGACTTCTGCACTACTCTCTGTAATCCTGATTGCATCACGTGGTGGATAACAACGCTTTTTTGCTTTCATCACTTTTTCGTAAGACGGATATAGCTTACAGTTATTTTCCTTCCCTAATCTTCTCATTCCCTGGTAAGTACTCTTGGAGAATTTATATTCAATCATAGCGGAAAGTGCAGCCTCTTCGGATAAAGTAATTTCATCCGTTGCTGAGTACGCTTTACGATACTTGGAAGCTCTTAAAGGACTCGTCATTGTTACGTCCTTAATAACTTTTGCGGCGTCGGATTGTCCTGAAGAGCGAAGGCTCATCTGAGTAGCGTATGCTAACTCGACCGAGTTGAACGATGTACGAATATCTTGGGTCTTCCTTCGTTTAGATCTTTCACTGTACATTGTAAACTCAAGGGACGGGCGGCCGCCCGTATTACGCGGGCTTGTTACTACAGTGTCTGTAGGTGCGGCAAAACATACCTGCTTGCTAAGCCATTCACCGTTATTCTTGAAAAATACACAGGATTTTCTGTGAGCTTGTTGCCACCTCGTTCTCATTTGATTGAAGAGTATCGAAAAAGTCTTTTTCGAGTCCTCAGGCACTACAACTGTACGTCTGGTGTCCTTGGAAATTTTTTCTACCATAAATTCGATCAAGGAAGCGAATTTATCGGATAAATGCTCGCTGATTATCAGAAATACTTCTTTCCTTGTCAGCACCAATTCTTTGTAACCGGATCCTGTAATAAAGACATAAAATTGTAGAAAATTGGTGTTAAAGGAAAAGATAAAATTTTCAATTAATACAAAAACTTGAACAATGTACATTATTTTACCAAATAAATAACCGCAATAATTGAAATAATTTTAAGAAAATTAGACAGAAAATATTGACATGGATTTGGTTAAAAGAAAGCTTTGCTTACTATATAATATATATATATATATTCAAATATTTTATTCGAATGTTATAACATTTCATTCATATTTAAGAAATTTTTATGTGGTTGATTTTAATATGTATATATATATATGCATACGTATATATCATAATTAAATCACAGAAAATTTATATATATATATATATATATATATATACACATACATATATATTAAAATAATTTATTTCAAGCGTATAACAGCCGTCTTGTCCGTTATGATGCTACTTCACCCATTCTCAGGTAGAGGCGCAGCGGCTGCTCAATAGTGCCGCGTGCACGCTCGGCTACCGCACGATGCGAAAAAAATCATAACGGACAAAACGCACGTTTTCCGCAGGTAACTCTTGTAAATTTCGAAAGCTTATACATTAAACTAAAGGCCGAGACTAGGAGCTTTGCAAAATGTGACAAAATATATAACTTTTCGGACCGTTGAAAATATAAGTTTTCAAAATTATTCAATTTTATTTATGCCGAAGGCTATACTAAATTTCAATCATTTATACATAAACTTTCGATTCAACCGATGTAAAAACATGTTCTACATACCACCAGAAGTCGTATCCATGTTGCAGAATTGAAATTAAACCCGTCACTTTAAAGTTATGGGTTTTTGAAGTCAGCGTTATTTTCGTCTGTTCAGCGCGTGACACGTACACTCTTCACGAACACTCACTGCCAACTGACGCTGCGGCGCAGGTATACACTTAAAGGGCTTTCCCTTCCACAATAGAATGCAGTTACTAGTCCTCTACCTGAATGACTACTCAACTGACCCTATTTCGAAAATTTATTTTTTGGGGTTTTGGCCAGGTTTTTGGGCTTTTCTCCTACTGTGCGCTCTGGTTCGAAGCGGGCATAAACTTCAAACCGGTTTTTTTCATGACAGCATTTTCAAAATTGGCGTGCAGGATTACTGAAAAACTCTTAAGCCGATTGAGTTGTAACTTGGTAGAAATATTGATAATATTGCTACCTTCTACTTGACGAGAATTGATTTTAAAATGTTAGAAAAAAAAACAACTTTTAAATCCAAATTTGACAGAATTTTTGCGTTAAACGTCCTTTTTTTTGTCAATGCGTGCAATTCTCTCAAATATGCATTCTCTTTATTTGAATTACTGTTAAATAGAAATTAGACATGTTCTAACTGAAAAAATGTTTAAATTTTTATAAGCGTCGTCGTTGTTAGGGAAACGATGGGACCTCAGCTTAGGACTCGTCTTCGGAACATTTATGCATCCATTATAGGCACATCTTTAAGTTGATCACACTGTTAACAATTTTGCAACTGACATACACTTTAATCATCCGATGTTTCGTGGGCAAAGAGTCTAACAGAATAGCACGAATTACACGAAAATACGATTAATTGACTACTTAAATTGATATTCAGTATTAACAATCGCGAATACGTCCAAGGCCTGTCAATTCTCTGACAGATGTAAGCAAAGTAACAACAGAATTCTGTACCGCGTAGCACGTTGGAAAGGAGCGAGAGAGTAGGAGCGAAAACAGATCGATTTAAAGCCGGGACTCCCCGACACAACGAGCATGTGCCTTATAAGGGGACCTTACAGCCTGTCACTCACGAATTTTGATAAGTCTCAGATATGTTGTAGAGGGACCTACCCTGAGTACTTGAGTAAAGGGATTTTATACCACGCTCTTTAGTTATCGAGAAAAAACGTTAAAAAGTTTAGCTCGTAGCGACTATGCCGGTACGGTTGCACCTTTGTCGAACCAGCGGGCGTGGCCCAGTGGGCAAGGTTTCCGGCTCTGGCGCTCGAGGTCCAGGGTTCGAGTCCCGTGATGGCGTTTTTTTTCACAAAATATAAATAAATTCGATGGATGATGCAAAACCGTCTAATTATTTATTATTATTTTATTTATTTATTTTTATTCATTTAAATTTTTTTTAAAATTATTTATTATTATTTTATTTTTCACGCAGAAAAAAAGAGAGGAAGAAATTATAATATCCTTCACAAGAAGCTGCAGTTTATTATTTTCCATTACGATATACAGGTTTTTCTTACTCGCTATCACTGTGGTCGCTCATTATAACAGAACAATATTGCGGGTGGTATTTGTCGTAAAAGCAAGCAGAACACAAGACCAAAGAGCAACGTGCACATTGTATAAGAGCTATGGCCTTGCAGGCGCAGGGAGTTTTGAGCAGCGTTATTGGAAAGCATACTTGATTGACATTCAAAAACAGCGGTCTTTCGTCAATTAACTTCGATGCAAACCATTTCTTCCTCTCTTTTTTTCCTGCGTGAAAAATAAAATAATAATAAACAATTTCAAAAAATGGAAAGTAAAAAATTTAAAAAATGAATAAATTTGTTTCAAATAAATAAATAAATAAAATAATAATAAATAATTAGACGGTTTTGCATCATGCATCGAATTTATTTATATTTTGTGAAAAAAAAACGTCATCACGGGACTTGAACCATGGACTTCGAGCGTCAGAGCCGGGAACCTTCCCCACTGGGCCACGCCCGCTGGTTCGACAAAGGTGCAACCGTACCGATACACAGTAGGAGAAAAGCCCAAAAACCTGGCCAAAACCCCAAAAAATAAATTTTCAAAATAGGGTCAGTTGAGTAGTCATTCAGGTAGAGGACTAGTAACTGCATTCTATTGTGGAAGGGAAAGCCCTTTAAGTGTATACCTGCGCCGCAGCGTCAGTTGGCAGTGAGTGTTCGTGAAGAGTGTACGTGTCACGCGCTGAACAGACGAAAATAACGCTGACTTCAAAAACCCATAACTTTAAAGTGACGGGTTTAATTTCAATTCTGCAACATGGATACGACTTCTGGTGGTATGTAGAACATGTTTTTACATCGGTTGAATCGAAAGTTTATGTATAAATGATTGAAATGTAGTATAGCCTTCGGCATAAATAAAATTGAATAATTTTGAAAACTTATATTTTCAACGGTCCGAAAAGTTATATATTTTGTCACATTTTGCAAAGCTCCTAGTCTCGGCCTTTAGTTTAATGTATAAGCTTTCGAAATTTACAAGAGTTACCTGCGGAAAACGTGCGTTTTGTCCGTTATGATTTTTTTCGCATCGTGCGGTAGCCGAGCGTGCACGCGGCACTATTGAGCAGCCGCTGCGCCTCTACCTGAGAATGGGTGAAGTAGCATCATAACGGACAAGACGGCTGTTATACGCTTGAAATAAATTATTTTAATATATATGTATGTGTATATATATATATATATATATATATATATATATAAATTTTCTGTGATTTAATTATGATATATACGTATGCATATATATATATACATATTAAAATCAACCACATAAAAATTTCTTAAATATGAATGAAATGTTATAACATTCGAATAAAATATTTGAATATATATATATATTATATAGTAAGCAAAGCTTTCTTTTAACCAAATCCATGTCAATATTTTCTGTCTAATTTTCTTAAAATTATTTCAATTATTGCGGTTATTTATTTGGTAAAATAATGTACATTGTTCAAGTTTTTGTATTAATTGAAAATTTTATCTTTTCCTTTAACACCAATTTTCTACAATTTTATGTCTTTATTACAGGATCCGGTTACAAAGAATTGGTGCTGACAAGGAAAGAAGTATTTTTGATAATCAGCGAGCATTTATCCGATAAATTCGCTTCCTTGATCGAATTTATGGTAGAAAAAATTTCCAAGGACACCGGACGTACAGTTGTAGTGCCTGAGGACTCGAAAAAGACTTTTTCGATACTCTTCAATCAAATGAGAACGAGGTGGCAACAAGCTCACAGAAAATCCTGTGTATTTTTCAAGAATAACGGTGAATGGCTTAGCAAGCAGGTATGTTTTGCCGCACCTACAGACACTGTAGTAACAAGCCCGCGTAATACGGGCGGCCGCCCGTCCCTTGAGTTTACAATGTCCAGTGAAAGATCTAAACGAAGGAAGACCCAAGATATTCGTACATCGTTCAACTCGGTCGAGTTAGCATACGCTACTCAGATGAGCCTTCGCTCTTCAGGACAATCCGACGCCGCAAAAGTTATTAAGGACGTAACAATGACGAGTCCTTTAAGAGCTTCCAAGTATCGTAAAGCGTACTCAGCAACGGATGAAATTACTTTATCCGAAGAGGCTGCACTTTCCGCTATGATTGAATATAAATTCTCCAAGAGTACTTACCAGGGAATGAGAAGATTAGGGAAGGAAAATAACTGTAAGCTATATCCGTCTTACGAAAAAGTGATGAAAGCAAAAAAGCGTTGTTATCCACCACGTGATGCAATCAGGATTACAGAGAGTAGTGCAGAAGTCCAACTACAGGCACTATTAGATCATACAGTTGAACGTATTTTACTCGTCCAAAATGTACTCATTCAAAGATTGACTCCAGATAATGTTCGTAAAATGGACTTGATTTGCAAGTGGGGTTGCGATGGAAGTTCTGGGCAAAGTGAATATAAGCAGACGTTCAGTGATGACAGCAAATCTGATGCGCATGTATTCTTTACTTCAGTCGTGCCATTACAACTCGTGTGTTATGATCAACAATCGAAGGAAGAAATAGTTGTTTGGAAGAACCCCAGACCCTCGTCTCCACGATTTTGTAGACCGCTTAGACTACTGTTTCTACGCGAAGACACAGAGTCAACACTTAATGAAGTCCAAATTGTTGAAGAACAAATAAAGTCACTTCGTCCATTCGAAAGTGTAATAGATGGAAAAGAAATCTCCGTGATGTACAAGTTGTTGTTCACCATGATAGATGGTAAAGTTTGCAACGCTGTATCATTGACGAAATCTGCTCAACGGTGCTATTTGTGTGGAGCAACCAGCAAAGATTTTAATGCCATCGACACTGTATTGCAAAGGGAAATCAATGAAACAAATTTGAAGTTCGGATTGTCGACGCTGCATGCGTGGATACGGTGCTTCGAGTATTGCTTACACGTGTCTTACAAACTCGGCATTAAAAAATGGCAAGCTCGAAGTGCCGAAGAAAAAAAAATTACCCAGGAACGCAAGAGGGCCATTCAAGAAGGATTCAAGAAGCAATTGGGTCTAAATATCGATCGCCCAAAGCCTGGATACGGCAGCAGCAATGATGGCAACACAGCTCGGCGATTCTTTGAAAATTCGACGGTTTCCGCTGCGATAACGGGGGTCAACGAAGAAGTTATTAAACGCTTGTACGTAATCCTACAAGTTATATCGTGTGGCGACGAGATAAACTGTGAAAGATTTGAACAGTATGCTATTGAAACGGCAAGAAAGACCGTTGCATTATACCCTTGGTACTCCATGCCTACTTCGGTGCACAAACTATTAATTCATGGTCCAGTGATAATAACTCATGCTCTATTACCAATCGGCCAATTATCCGAAGATGCTCAGGAAGCTCGAAACAAAGACATCAAACGATATCGAGAAGATTTTGCGCGAAAAAGTTCCAGGGTTAAAACTATGGAAGATGTTTTTCATCGGCTCTTAGTTACTTCTGATCCGTACATTTCAAGTGTCAGAAGACTACCATAGAAGAAGCTGAAGAGTTTGTCGCCGGAAGCTGTAGCGATGTTGATCGCTCCTAAAGTGACTGCTGCAGCAGACGAATTTTGCGCCGAGATTGAAGCCGTGCCGGGAGTTGTAATAGATACAAACTCGGATAATGATTCTGACTCCGACTCCGACTCCGATTACGATTTTGATTAAGAATAAAATTTTCTATTTTTGAAACGTTCCGTATGTATTTTGGAAATAAAAATAATAATTGCGTAGAATACACTGTTCACGTTTATTTTATTATGATGATTTTTTTAAATATATTAATTTATCTATTTAGCAGGATACTCGGCCATTTTGTTTATAACAATTTGCTGTAAACTCTTTGTTGCAAGTTATAAACAATAGATATCGGATTGGTAATCAGCGACCTTGAAAACCCGTATATACCAATTTTTGTCAACATCTGGTAACTTTTTAACGTTCATGTCGGCCATATTGGATCGGCCATTTTTTTTACGATAATTTGGCTTGCGGATTCGTAATCAGCGACCTTGAAAACCCGTAAATACCAATTTTTGTCGACATCTGGCATCTTTTTAACATTCATGTCAGCCATATTGGATCGGCCATTTTGTTTACGATAATTTGGCTTTCAGATTCGTAATCAGCGACCTTGAAAACCCCTGTAAGCCAATTTTCATTCCCGTCAAAGGTCATTTGAGGTTTTGGCCAGGTTTTTGGGCTTTTCTCCTACTGTGGAGCGGTGAGGCACAGCGTTTACAGGCTGTGACGTTTGAAGTTTTTCTAATTTGACTTTAAAACTTCCGGAAAATATTATACATATACAGGGTGTATCTTAAATACTAGTTTTCTGTTCGTGAGCATATAGGGTGTCTCTTTCCAAGCAAAACGCTTCTTTTGAATGTCGTACGGCAAAAATTGGCTGAGATATTCAGGAGTATATTCCAACGCTGAGTAAACAATAGCACAGTAGTTTCGGCACCCAAGCGAGAGTGGGCGCCGGTTCGAATCGCGGTTCGCGCAAGTGGATGCAAATCCTATGATTTTTGTTAAATCGGAATTTTGAAATTTGAATTTTGAACCCTATTTAGTCACCCAAATAAAGTATTCATTAATAAATAAAAAATGGTAGACAATATTATCCATTGTTAACTCGGAAGATGTAAAGAACTAAAGTTCGATACATCTCCCATTCGAGTAAACAATCGATAACAATTGTTTACTCCATTATTCGAGTAAACAATGAATAACAATGTTTAAAATGTTTATTAATTATTTAATACTTTACTTGGGCGACCGTATAAGCTTCAAAACTCAAATTAAAAAAAAAAATGAAAGTTCAAATCCAAATGCCCGAATATGGATTCGACCTCTCCCGCGCGCTCGCTTGGACGCCGAAACTACTGTGGCATTGTTTACTCACCGTTGGACTTTTCTCGTGAATATCTCGGCCAATTTTCGTTGCACAAAATTAAAAGAAAAGCGTTTTGCTTTTTTTAAAAATGTTATCTTTAAAAATAGGAATCCATTTTTTTATTGTCGTAAATGTATATCCCGTCTTACGGTATTACTTTCCCGAACCTGAATATTAAAAAATTAACTGATTTTCGTCTATAAACACGTAGAAATACATCCCAGTATGCTGGTAAAATTTCAAGCTATGTTACCGAAATTTTAACGAAAAATTGCAACTCTAATAATCGTCTTATCTATACGGCGCTTTATGGAGATTACACGCTGGCCAAAGTTTTATCTAATAATGTGTACACTACAAACTCTAGATGCCTGATATAAACCGCTTACGCGTGTAAAACGATCTTAAGATCCTGTATCGACAATGAAAACAGGGGGCGACCGAAGGCTTAAAGAAAATATTAAAGATAAAATTTCGTAGCCGCGACCTTTCAAGAAAAATGCAAAAATGTCTAAATCTACCAAATTTGCGCAAATTTTTTTATTTCAGTTTATTGTTGGGTATAATAATTGATTGTGACTTTTTTCTAAGTGCCACCATCATTTACCACTGATTCAGAAGCGTCCTCCTTGTGCCCCCCCAAAATACGGCCGTCCGCGGAAGGAATATCTCAACGTAAGTTAAAATGATGCACTTCCACCTGCCAAAGCGCCCAATGCTTGGTCGGTCAGTCGGCCATTCATACAAGCGGGACAGCACTATATCCCGATAGGCATACACTAGAGAGAGACAACCACCAGAGGCATGCATTGAATCTCTGTTATTGTATCGCACACCGATAATGCGAAATATTAACACCGGACCTGTTGTTCCATGTAATATGTGTTCTTTGGTCCACCACACGTTGTAGACGTGTTGTGTGTTGCTTCAACACACCGACAACACACTAATTTTTACAGTGTATGCACTGTGGTACACGCGTGCAAGTGAGTTGTTTTACGACGCTTTATGTCGTTCGAGTCGCGTGTACCTACACTAAGTGTGTTGTTCAGGAGAAAATGGATTGATTCGACACGCTTCATGTGTGTTACATTAAGCGTGTTCTCCGGCAACTCATTAAAAACGTGTTGTTACCAAGAATGGCATAGAGAGTATTGTTTCAAAACGGTAAAATACGTAAAACACATTGTTTCAACGCATTAACGGAGACTTTGTCCTTGGAGTGCAATATTTCAGGTGTTTACATTTTATTTTTTTTAAAGGAAACGAGTAAAGCTTTTTGAGTGCGGTTTTTTTCTTTCTTTTATTCATGATATACAGAACGTAATTTTTTTTAACCAAAATGGCGGGCATTGTAGCTCCGCGAAAACAGGTCCTCAAATCGCGGGAGGTAAACGGCTGACATCACTACCCCCTCTTTGTTGATCTGAAACACAAATTTAAAGCATATTATCAATCTGTGACCTTTTGGTCATAGAATGACGGATAGGTTTTTCATTTAGTACAAATTTCGGAAAATGGGGGCAATAAAAAAATTTGAAATGGAATTTTCGCTTTTTTTCGCATAAAAAGATAAATAATAAATGCAAAAATGTATCTATCGAAAAAACGATTCGTCATTCCGTGAAGACATATTTTCTGAGTATACTCTCCAAATTTCAGGTCGTTATGTTAATTACAGCGGTCAGGAGAATGTCAGCCATTGTAAAAAACGTGTTTTCGAGAAAAACGCCTTAAAAGTTTTGTAATGTGTTTGCACAAATGTGTTTATAATTACCGCTAATCGGCAATGCCTGGTCCATAGAGGCATCCCTCCTCTTCTTCTAGCTGCTCATGTTGAGCCGCTAACATCTCCCGCTAACTTCAAGGACAAAGTCTCCCTTAACCAGGTCCAACACACGTTTTAGACGTGTTGTGTGTTGCTTCAACACATCGACAACACGCTTATTTTTTACAGTGATATACACTGTATACAATAAGCGTAAAAAACACGCGCAAAAAACACTGTAAAAAACACGCTTATTTTTTACAGTGATATACACTGTAAAAAATAAGCGTGTGGTCGGTGTGTTGAAGCAACACACAACACGTCTACACCGTGTGTTGGACCTGGTTAATGCGTTGAAACAATGTATTTTACTTATTTTACCGTGTTGAAACAATACGTTCTATACCATTCATGGTAATGTTACGTTCACTTCTTCTACTTAGCCTTCATTTTTTTCTCTCTCTTTTTGAAACCACGATGGTAAATACGCACGATAGCAGCACCCTCACTCATCGATCAAAAACCTATATTTTTTTAACGCTAAGCGAGCGATGGCCGTAACGTACCACAAGACCAAAAGCGAAACCGTCGCACGTAGGTCCCCACGCATGAACATAGCCAACGACAGACGAATTTACGAGAGGAGCATACTCGCAGCCTCGGAAGAGAAACCCTACGCCTAGAGCACTCGAACACAATGCAGGGACCGAACTACGCCACAATCCTACCTTGTCCTAAGACCCAAACAATCCCACGACGAAAACTCGCTTGCGTCAGAACACGCCACCCGGTCATATCGCAAGACCAACGAAACCTCGGTCGCTGAACCCGATCCTCGGACATAGAACAATGGCCGCATTCACCATAGCGATGACCTAATAAGTAGATGAACAAAACTATTCCCACGCATGACGCCGACCTATCACGTAAGTCAGCGTACATTCTCACGATTGATTAACCAATCACCAAGAAGCTCTGATCCAAAAATTCATTCCCCTAACAAAGCTCCTTCCCCTTCAACCAGACTTTCCTAATTTTCATATCACGAAGGAGCAGACACTGTATTCGAACTGCGAACTGAACAGTCGACTTACAAGGCTAAACCCTTTCGCTCTGCGTTTCCGTGAAATCATTGTACGCGTAACTATCTTTGTACCACAATTATAAGTTTGTAAGAGTTAAACGTAATAAACGTGAACTACGTGAATTAAGACAAAATCTACGCGTCTGAACATTTATTTGATGAACGATCAATCCATGGGGCGGATCCAACTCTCTTACCAGAATCACGCACTTCAAATTCATCTCAATCCAAATTGTTATTAAACTGTGTTCGGAACTCACGCGGAAGCCAAACAAAGACTCACTGCGCAATCTAATTCAATTCGAACTTTCGCGCTCTAAATCGGCAACCTCGCGAGTCCCACCTAAATCTCCCTCCGGGACGTAACAGTAACAACCCGTTTTTAACGCGTTACCGGAGAACACGCTTAATGTACCACACACGAAGCGTGTCGAATCAATCCATTTTCTCCCGAACAACACACTTAGTGTAGGTGTACACGCGACTCGAACGACACAAAGCGTCATAAAACAACTCACTTGCACGCGTGTACCACAAACAACACGCGTCCAGTGAGTTGATATGACAATATGGCGACTTCATAACCTCGCTACATTATGGACGGACGTGCGAACGAGTTTTTTAATCACGATTTGTATTATTTCAAAAGCGGAACACATAAGTTTTTGCTCGTCGAGCAGATCTACATGAATGACGAAAATTATGTGCTCTATGAAACCATGGTAAGTGCAACACTCAGTTTATTGACATATATATAAAATAATTTTTTGGTAAAGGGTCACTGCGAAGAAATTTTTTTATTCTGTGCAGATCAATATTTTGTTTGTTGCTAAGAAAAGTTTCTGTCCAGAGTACTGAAAGATCCTTTTTAGTGGCAAGGGGCAAATTTAACCGTTAATAGTCACACTGGGTCCACGGAAACCAAACAAATTATTTTGATGCCATACAACTTTTTTTTCCCAATAAAACATACATTTTTTATATGCGTAAGCGTTTTATTCTTTCTTTCTAAATCGCACCTGCGTTAGATGAAATAAATATACTTTTTGAAAAGTCCACAGAAACCGCTATGTCTATTTCAAAGTTCATCGTTTCCAGATTATAAAACCATTCTTTTTTTGGTCAATAATTACAAGAGTTACATCAATTTTTGTAAAAAAAAGTTATTATTCACGTTTTTTCTTGCATATTTAAAATTTAATTTTTGATTTCTAACCGATGTCCTTGTATTAAACAAGGTTCAAATGATACCTCACTATTTATTTCATATCGCTCAACGCATTATTTCATTATTTATATCAATTTGGAAACGTCTGGGTCCCATGGACCCAATGTGACTATAACGTCATTCTAGCTAAGTGTGCCTACTTAGGGTTAATTATATGCGGACCAAGTTTTCTGTTCAGTGCGAAGGAAATTTTCTGTGCAGCGTGGAGGAAATTTCTAGTTCGAGGCAAAGGAAATTCTTATTTTGTGCAGACCAATTTTTCTATCCAGGGCAAAGGAAATTGTCTGTTCTGGGTAAAGAAAATTCCTTGTTCGGGGCAAAGAAAATTTTTTATTCTATGCAAATCCATTTTCCTCTCCGGTGTGAAAAAAAATTCTGTCCAGAGATTCCGGTTCAGGAATCTGCTCGAGGAGCATACTGTTTTGTAAAGGAGATTCCTTGTTCGGGGAACATGTTCTGTCCACTGCAAATCGAAATTTTCTCTTTGGTACAAAATCCTCCTCGCTGCATTTTCGAATTGCAGTGCAGACATTCTTTTTTATTCAGTGTGTTAGAGATTTCCTGATCAGTTTGAATAGCCATTTTCTTCCCAACGAATTTCTCGATTCACTATATCAAAGTACAAACAGCCAAATGTTTTTATACTTCTTTAATCATTTATCATACTTCTTTAGGATGTGGAAGAACCAGAAATGAGTACGGATGCGAAAAAAGGACATCATAAGAAACTCAAAACGTCCCAGGTGTCACAATCCAAGTCGGCTGGACCAGGGACTATATGAAATCCCATGCCAGAGCTGACAGATGATCGGAAAATATGTTGGGCACTGTCGAGGAAAGTCGTCGACTGTCATGGGAAGCTACTTCGCGTGGGATACTGCATATCTTCCAGAGTTATTCAATCTTTGTCCTTCATGTCTTTATTCGGCTATTAAGGCGGGATATACATTCAAACGGGAAAGAATTAACCAATTTTTAGCCATTTTTTAAACTGAAGAATAATTATTCTCCATTTATGAAACTGTAGGTATTCTTTAATAGTATATTAAGGATACAAAACAATTTTTTTTAAATTCATTTAAAGTGGCGCAGCTGTGGCAGAGTGTTACAGCAAGGTTGCCGCGGCAGTGGCGAATCGGCGTGCAGTCTATAACTTCCGTAGACAGATTTGTAAAAAAATTCAATTTTTTTTTTCAGTTAGAACAGTATAGTTTCTATTTGACAGTAATTAAAGTGAAGAAAATTCAAATTCAAAAAGTAGTTTTTATAATAATGTTCGAAAAACAATTATCGTCAAGTAGAATAAATATATATATATATATATATATATATATATATACATATGTGTGTGTGTATGTATATATTGTGACGTGATTTTTTGAGCCACGTCACAAAAAGGCTACCGATGCTCAAGATATGCTCTCGATGCCCGGGATGCAACCCATGCGTTAGTGTTACGGGTCCTTTCTCTAGAGTGTTTGTCTTGTTACGTTTGAGGTTTTGGGTTAAGTTTTCGTTTTGGTTAGGTTGGCGTGCGGAACTCGGTCGAGCGGCGTATGGCTCAAGGTACCGAGCAATCTCGACCGAGGGATGCACCCAGTGAGGCCTCTCGGGGAATCGGTGCACGCCCGGCTGAAACGCCGGCGCCCCACCGTAGTGGTGCATCGTGCTGGAGAGCGGGCCGTTTAGGTTACGGGCGGAGGCTGGAGACCTCCGCGCCGCGCTTCTGGACAGAAGCTTTGCCCGCTTTCGCACGGTGGCCCGGGGATGCGATCTCCGAGAGCCTCCATGTTACCGATGAGAAAAGGTCCCGATTTGTTACCGTTCCGTTTTCGGGGTAAGTCGGGCAGAAAATATAGATTCCGAAAGGAATATTCTATTAGAATATTCCAGCTCCCGAAATAATATTTCAGCTCTCGATATTATACGAGATAAAGTTCTCGCTTGAACCGGCGATTTCGCATCGTCCGATGCCGCGAGCGTGTTGACATTTTTTCTGTTAACGCGCTCTGTCTCGCTCTCGCATAATCCCTCGCACGCCGGCCTTGGTCGCGCGAGGTACAGAGTCGCTACCGAATCTTCGCGCGAGACGGTTGTCTCCCAAATCGCGATCGCTCCCGATTTTAAAGTGATATCGTGACAGAGTTGTCGATCAGACGTCGCGATGGAGAGACGTGTCGTGTCTCTCTCGCGCCCGTGACGTCGCGCTCTCGTTCTCGCGCTAGAGGCACGTCGTCGTGCTCTCTCGCTCCCGTGCGTACGACGTTTCGAGTGCAGTTCGCGTTCGCGTTGCGTTCCGTTTACGTAAAAAGTTCACGGGTGGTTAACCCTTCAGCTCCCGCACAATAAAATAAAGCTTCGTTTTATTTTATTTGTGACGTTACCGTCATCGCGATAGTGACAGTTCCCGCGCTTGCTCACGCTACTCCCGGTGAATCCCGACCCCTCTACCACAACCCACAGCCTGAGCGGCCGTGCTGTACCGCAACCGTCCTCCCGTGCAAGTGCATCCAGTTAGTCCGGTTATGATTCCGGCGATCCAAAAATCAGGGAGGTCTCCAGACTCCCAGGTCATACCGGTTAGGTCATACCGGTGAAACAAAAATCGCGGAGTCCTCCGGTATGCCCTGGGGCCAGAGGGATCCGCCCTGACCCACCATCGGAGCTGGAGGACTCCGCGATTTTTGTTTCACCGGAATCCTAACCGGTATGACCTGGGAGTCTGGAGACCTCCCGGATTTTTGGATCGCCGGAATCATAACCGGACTAACTGGATGCACTTGCACGGGAGAACGGTTGCGGTACAGCACGGCCGCTCAGGCTGTGGGTTGTGGTAGAGGGGTCGGGATTCAGCGGGAGTAGCGTGAGCAAGCGCGGGAACTGTCACCATCGCGATGACGGTAACGTCACAAAAAAAAATAAAACAAAGTTTTATTTTATTGTGCGGGAGCTGGTGGGTTAACCACCCGTGAACTTTTTACGTAAACGAAACGCAACGCGAACGCGAACTGCACGCGAAACGTTACACGAACGGGAACGAGAGAGCACGACGACGTGCCTCTAACGCGAGAACGAGAGCGCGAGAGAGACACGACACGTCTCTCCATCGCGGCGTCTGATCGACAACTCTATCACGATAGCTCTAAAATCGGGAGCGATCGCGATTTGGGCGACAACCGTCTCACGCGAAGATTCGGGAGCAACTCTGTACCTCGCGCGACCAAGGCCGGCGTGCGAGGGATTATGCGAGAGCGAGACAGAGCGCGTTAACAGAAAAAATGTCAACACGCTCGCGGCATCGGACCATGCGAAATCGCCGGTTCAAGCGAGAACTTTATCTCGTATAATATCGAGAGCTGAAATATTATTTCGGGAGCTGGAATATTCTAATAGAATATTCCTTTCGGAATCTATATTTTCTGCCCGAGTTACCCCGAAAACGGAACGGTAACAAATCGGGACCTTTTCTCATCGGTAACATGGAGGCTCTCGGAGATCGCATCCCCGGGCCACCGTGCGAAAGCGGGCAAAGCTTCTGTCCAGAAGCGGGCGCGGAGGTCTCCAGCCTCCGCCCGTAACCTAAACGGCCCGCTCTCCAGCACGATGCACCACTACGGTGGGGCGCCGGCGTTTCAGCCGGGCGTGCACCGATTCCCCGAGAGGCCTCACTGGGTGCATCCCTCGGTCGAGATTGCTCGGTACCTTGAGCCATACGCCGCTCGACCGAGTTCCGCACACCAACCTAACCAAAACGAAAACGTAACCCAAAACCTCAAACGTAACAAGACAAACACTCTAGAGAAAGGACCCATAACACTAACGCATGGGTTGCAACCCGGGCATCGAGAGCATATCTTGAGCATCGGTAGCCTTTTTGTGACGTGGCTCAAAAAATCACGTCACAATATATATATATGGGTGTTTCTCTACTAAATGGAAAGTCGCCCATACAAAGTTGTCCCATGCATGTTTTTTCTTGAAAATACAACCCAAAATATGTATAACGGAAGACAGTAATAAATTAAACATATGTGAATAAAAAGCCGACACGTTTTTTCTCTTTATTTTGCAACTTATGAACGATTTTTCAAAAATTCGTGACAGGGGACTGTAATATCTTCCTGGGGACGGTATAAATTGAAAAAAAAAAGTATTTTTAAACGAATTTAACCAATCGGATGTCATTATTTTTGTTAAAACATTTTGTCAGTGATTGGTAGAGGGCGCCAAAGTACGATCCTCGAAAAAAAGTAGTCTCATGGCGGACAGATAATCTCCCGATTGGGAGGTCTGAAATAAAATCGGGAAAAAGCACGTTAAAGAGAAAGGTTTTTAACACAGGCATCCACCACTGATATGTAAAAAAGAAAGAAAATTTAAAAAATGGCCAATGCTTGGCAAAAAGTGCAAAAATACCACCTTTTTAAAATCTTTTCTGTGTTACCAAATTTTTTGCTGATAACTTTTTTGCAAAAAAGTGGTGGATTCCTGCTCAGAACACCTAAATAAACAAGTGAAAAAAGCCCGGTGATGATCGGTTCAGTGAATCCGGAGATTAATTGTCCGCCATGCGAAAAAAGTCGTTTTGAGAAAAACGCGTTTCAAGTTTTTTACGTATTCTTTTTTATATTTCTCGGAATATGTAGAGTTTTATTACCTTCAATTCATTAATCCGCAATCCCTGGACCGTATCCCGGTCTTGGTAAACACAACGTCTTTGTCACACGTTTTACATTTCAGCATACTCGATAAGGCCGAGAAAACGAGGGAAAATGCCAGTATACAGAAATGAAAACTATCATCACGTTCTACGTCAAAATCTGTATTTGATGATAATTTCTGTGCAGATGTGCTTGTAAATGGTGTGATGTGCTCCGATGTATACTGATTTCTTGTAAAATCGTGCGATGTTCTTCTGGTATTTTTTTTTACTTTCTTGTTTTTCTTTCCCTTTGTGCAAGGATCCATTTTAACGCTCCGGGAGACGACCGAAATAGAACTGGGAACGCGTTTAGAGGCTAGGTCAAGATCTGTATACGTTAATACACAAAAGGACCCCAGTATTGTAGAGAGTGGGGGTATACAGCTGCCGCGCGCGGGAACCGAGCGCGGGCTACCTGACGCGCTCCGACCTAGAGTGGTATAAATCGCTGTAACTTTTTTTCTGTTCAGCATTTTTTATCAAATTTTAAGGAGTGGTTGTCGATGCTTCAAGGAGTCGAATAGAGAAATTAAAAAAATTTCAATTTTTCGAATCCGCTAATAGGTACTAGGACGGTAAATATAATCACAATCAAATCACAATCAACATCTTGTTACTAATACTTTAGTAGTATTTAATTAAATAATTGTCATTGTAGTTTACGACGAAGTCAGTCGTATCGTTTTTTTTATTATTAACAATCAGCCCTCATTTATTTCTCATCGACCGGTGCAGGTAACTTAAAGTAGTTAAGATATGCTTTTCTCGTTTAGGGTCCGATTTGAATTTGGTAATTTTGGCAATATTTGGTTGAAAGCTATTCCATCAACTCCAAACGTATTGTCACAAATTTTCAGAAAAATTACGGTCGATTCGCCATCCTCATTGTCTATCTGATTAATTACACCGATATGTCTACATTCCTTATTTTTGTACAGGAAGGGATCATCACAATGGTCGGGTCGAAAAATAGCTGATGTTCGCGATTTTTTTCGATAGTTAAAATGCGCTAATCAGTCTGATTGTTTTTCATGTACAATTCAAGCAAATCAAAGCAGTCATGAAGAACAGAAAATCAATTTGAAAACGTTTATTTTTATTTTTTTCAAATTTTTCTAACGGTTGAAAATATCTTCGAAAAAAAGGTTTCGTCGCGGTGTACATGGTTGTGGCCGTAAATATTATCTGAAACAGAATTTCAACAAAAAATATTAATCAGTACGAAAGCCGCCATCTTGCTATGGAGGTTTTTAAAAAATCAACATTGACAAAACGGCGGCGTTTTGAAAAAAAAGTATCGAATTGACCCTATTTTTCGACAGTTTTTCGTTAAAAAATATGACGATTAAAAAAAAGCTTCCATAGCAAGATAAAGAATGCATGAAGAATGTGCTGTCAAAATTTGAGACGGATAGCCTAAAGAGTTCGTGTAAATATCATCAACGTTATGTTGTGCCTTTTCTTCGTACTCCACTGTTCCGAAAATGAAATGCTGGCATTCGTCAGCTCAAAAGTCATCATTACTTAAAAGAAACAGCATACTGTCAATCCCGGAAGTTAGAAGATAGCTAATACCTGACCGTGCTCGAATATAAAACAGTCCCCTGAAGCATAAAACAGTCTCCTGTGTCATAAACTCACAGAGAACTGTGCACAGGAGATTGTTATTTGTGCAAAAAAAGCTATTTAGAGCTAAATCATTTGAAATCTTTCTAGAATTAAGAGTCATATGTGCTACCTTATTAAATGAATAAATCATGTATGAAATTATTTTAATTTAATCACATAAAATATCAGGTGCGCAACTAAGTTCTCGCCGTTTTTTTTATGAAAGTGCCATTTTATTTTGAAAAAATGGTTACAAATAAATCATTCAAAATATTGCCCATCACTAGCGACAACTTATTCCCATCTTTCTGGCAGCACTCGAATACCGTCACGGTATAAGTGTTCGTCTTTTGAGGCTATCCACGAATCAAGCCATTTTGAGATGTCTTCATTCGAGCGGAACTGCTGATTAGCCAGACCATGTGCCATCGAACGGAACAAGTAATAATCGGACGGCGCAATGTCTGGGGAATATGGCGGGCGGGGTAGGACTTGCTATTTGAGCGTTTCTAAGTAGGTTTTAACGGGTTTCGCAACGTAAGGCCGAGCATTGTCATGCTGTAAAATCACTTTTTCGTGCCTAAGCTCGTATTGAAGCCGCTTTTCGCGCAGTGCTCGGCTCAATCGCATCAATTCAGTTCGATACCGTTCTCCAGTGATGGTTTCGTTCGGTTTCAATGGCTCATAATAAATAACACCGCCCTGGTCCCACCAAATACACAGCAAAACCTTCGCAGCGTGAATATTCGGCCGAGCCGACGACGTAGAAGCATGACCGGTCAGTCCCCATAATTTTGTTCTCTTTGGGTTCCTGTAATGAATCCATTTTTCATCACCCGCAACGATGCGACGAAGAAAGCCCTTCCTTTTCTGCCGCCGGAGCAGTTGTTTACAGGCGAAAAAAACGACGCTCAACGTCTCTCGGGTCAAATCATAAGGAACCCAAGTTCGTTGTTTTTGAATCATTCCCAACGCATGCAATCGCTTGGAAATGGCTTGGCGGGTAACTCCTAATGCTGAAGCAAGCTCTTCTTGCGTTTGGCACGGATCCTCATCGAGCAATGCCTCCAATTCGGCGTCTTCGAAGGTTTTTGGCCTTTCTTCACGTGAACGATCGTCAACGTCGAAATCACCGTCTTCGAAGCGACGGAACCAATCACGGCACGTTGTTTCACTTAGAGCAGCATCTCCGTAAACTTTTTGGAGTTCTGGATGCACTTCAGCCGCCGTTTTCTTCGAATGAAAGAAGGAAAGCAACACTTCCCGCAAATGACGATTATTTGGCACAAAATCAGACATTTTCACACAACCAAAAGTATACGACGCAAAAACAAAATAACTAATGTGTCAAAGCGGTTTGTTTACCATATATCTAAGCTTGGTTCATGACGTGCTGGTTATGTCACAATCGACCAGCACTTACTAGTGGAGCCATCTCTTGAAAAACAGCGGAAACTTAGTTGCGCACCTAATAATAGAAAAACTACTCACCAGGGCACTGTTCAATCAAGGGACTCTGTCACGTCGTTCAGCTACAAACGCAGCGCTCACATGCAATAATATGGCGTTAGCTAGCTAGCTCGGCATTTGGACGAACTTTACACTGTTTACGGTTCGTTTATCGCAATAAATGACGTCTACTAAACGAAATACGAATCGGGCGCAATTTAGAAGTTAGACCAGGGAACTATTTTGAAATTTTTAGGACCACATTTGAGTGATCGTTTTTCATATTGAAAAAGTATTTAAAATTATGGTCGTATTTTATAAATACATGTCCTATATTCTAGGTAAACCTATGAATGTTGGAATTAGGCAATGTTAATACTAAAAATAAATATTAGATGCGAGCCTCATCATTCTGGAAATGGGACACGACAGGAAACGGTGTTTTAGGGTGTTTGAACGGCACTTAAATGAATATTAACATATTGCGTCACTATGTGCGTTATGGCGTACCAAGAATAGATAACGAATTATCGTTTTAGACAGATACAACTCAGTAATAATAATTTTAAATGCATACAATTTGCCTGGGACAATGATTTTCCATTTAGTAGAGAATCACCCATATATATATATATATATATATATATATATATATATATATATATATATATATATATATATATATATATTGAGACGTACAGGTCGGTCTCAGGCGACATACCCCCACCACAAATTCAAACAAACCGACCTATTATGAGAGTAGGGGAGGGGGAATAATAAATCATAACAAGTCAAGCGAACAGGTACGACCTTTAAGGACACAAGTAAACACAAAAACTGAAGGTCACAAAACAAAGCGGAAGGAAAGACGAGTGAGAGAAGAAAAAACAGAAAAGAACAAAAACAGTCGTAGGTATAAAAAGTGAGAGAGAAAAGGAAATCAGAAAATAAACAAGAACAGTAGAAAAAGGTAACGATAGGTGAGAAGTAAGGGAAGGGGAAAAGTCGTTGGAAAGAAAGCAGAGAAAGTAACAAAAAACAAAGAAAAAGTAAAATCTATTTAAAGTATAAAAAAGGTTAACAATAAAGGGGATGATGGGTAATTAGTAAAGGAAGGGGAACAATAAACAATAAAATATGGGTATAAAAGAGGAGGAAAGTTGGAAGAACGTCACTTCTTCTTTCCCCCTTCGTGGATCAAAAGGACCGCTCAGGAAAGTACCTCTTTTTAAGAGTGGGAAGCTGAGAGAGGGAAAACGTTGAAAAAACGAGAGAAGAAAGAAGTCGCCTTAAGAGAGTCTGACTTTTTATGTGGATTAAAAAAGTACCGCTCAGGAAAGTACCTCCTTATTGGAGCGGAAAGCTGAGAGAGGGAACCTTAAGAAACTTAAAAAGGAAAGAACTATAACATACTTTTTTTAAGTCAATAAATACAGAAACAAATACCGGGATAAGAATAAGAAAAGAGAGCACTAAAAAACATTAAGAATAAACGAAGGAGGAATGAATTACGAAAGGAAAGGTAGAAAATTAGTACTAGGAGAATAGAAAGTGCGAGGAGGTATCCGAGAGACAGGCGACAATACACGCGCACACACACATACAACTGTAAAGCACAAAATCTCCGCAAGGGCTCCCGAAAGTATCAGGAGAACCTGAAGGTCGGAGAAGCATCGCAATTTGAAACACCACACCGACACAACACACATAACAAGCGGTAATATTATCATAAGCGGGTACGTGGCGCCATCCGACGGCGTCAGCCAAAGTTAGGGTAATCGATTACCGACGCGCGATAATCGATTACGCTCACGGGGAGTAATTAGAAGAAAGCGCGCAGTAGCGCGTCAATCGAAAGCGCGCCGCGATCCACCGCGTCGTGAGTAAGAAGGTCGGTAGAGTGGGGCGACTCAGAGACGGCGTGTAGCACGAGAGCGCGCTCGGCATGGCGCGCCACGAGGGACAGTGGGAAGAGAGGGGATAGTGCGCCATATCGAGATCAAGCGCGCCACGATCGGTACCGCTAGGAAAAGTGTATCGCGACCAACAGCGCCACGCGCGATCCAGGGAAAGGCGCCCAGCAGACTCCGCGCGCCGTAGGCGAGAGCGCGCCGTACCTCGACGGGCCGCGAGCGCCCATACACATAGGAGAAGGGGAAGAAAATTACCGACCCACGATACATTGATCGGGCTCGAGACCGTGTATCATCCTAGCTAGTCCCCAATTCGAGTATTGTACCAACCGAGACGCGATACATTAAAACACACAAAATACACTTTAGCGGCACAAACAACATACCACACTTGTACGCAGGAATCTGCTAACATTATATCGAGTAAAAAATATTGAATTAATGTTATTTTATTACCGAATACCTCCAATACAAAGAGTTTAAACTAATTTCTTCCGTGATCGAGTCCCGAGCAAATAAAAATTAATTGTACGAATTCCGACCCGTTACAATATATATATATATATATATATATATATATATATATATATATATATATATATATATATATATATATATGTGTGTGTGTGTGCGTGCGTGCGTGCGTGCGTGCGTGCGCGTGTGTGTGTGTGACATTGTGACAGAAAATTCACTTCCCTGAGTGTCACAAAAGGAACTTCCGGTTTTTCCCGGCCATTTATTTAAGGGCGCCAACCGCCGTGGCGGCTCGTCGGGAAAATTGGTCGGCGAAGTCCGACCGGAGGTCACCCAAGTTGCCGGCTAGCTGCAGCCTTGGGTCGTGGCAGAGGGGCAGGGTTAGGGGCAAAGAAAATTTCCACACACTCGACAACAAAAAAAAAGAACACTGATATAATACAAGAAAGTATCACAATTTATTCTCCTCTCTCTCTTTTCGCCATTTTTCCGCAACTAAAACGGTTCCGCGGGGAAAGGACGGTCACGCATCCACACCGACATCGACGAATTCACACGGATCCACACTAACATCGACAAACTCACACACATTGACTCACTTTCGCATTCATTAATTTTTCTCCGCAGAAACAACCAACGCGCGTGCACTCCGCCGTGACTCCGAACCGCGCGACTCACGATTAAAACAAACGAAAATTAACGGAAAACCGAAAACGGGGAGGGAAAACGAACACAGCCTCCATGAATCGGAGGCCGCCGCCAGGCCCGAAACATTGGGCTTGCGTCGACGACCGTTGTGACTAGCCGAGGGCACCAGTTCGCGACATTATAACACGAATTGGTCGAAACTCACCGGCACTAATTTGGACGCGAAAAGGCCCTCCGAACGCTGTCCGTCCTGCTCGACACTTAACGGCGAAGTGTCATTATTTCCCTCTTAATCGCGAGCGGAACGTCAGCTCTCTGCCCCCTTTCTCAATCTTTCCCGAATTTTGTTTCGGGTGGGGCGCGATCCTACCCGTCTGTGTATTCACATGTGTGCATGCGTTTGTGTGTATGTGTGTGTGTGTGAGTTTTTAAGAGGGGAGAAATGCTTTATGCACCGTAGGTTGCATGTAACCCGTGTGTTGGACCCGCGCACTTGCTGTACCAACTAAAACCCTGAACCTCTTTCTCACTGACCTATTGTTCTCCCGCGGGACCGCCGCCAAGCATTACTTCGCGAGAGTGATCACAGCCGTAGCTCTTCCTTCGATGGTGCCGACTGGCTTTCTTCCTCTTTTTCAAGCATCAGCAGCTATCGTCGCTGTCTCGCTTCTTCTCTTCTTTTCGTCTTGGCGCAGTTTCTTGAGCACCGCCGTAGTTAAACTACTAATCGCTACCCAGTTCTCTTCTGATTTCATCATGAGGACCACCAAGGTCTCTGGATTTGGTGCTTCTACTAGTACCTCCTCCAGTTCCTCTCTTTCTTCTTGGTATCATGGGCACTGGAAGAATGCGTGTTCAGCATCCTCTGGTACTCCACATCCATTTGGACAGTCCGCAGACTCATCGTGACCAAACCTCTGCAGGTATGCTTTGATGCAGCCGTAGCCTGATAGCATATGCGTCCGGTAATAGTTGACCTCCCCGTGTTTGCGGTTCAGCCAACCATCTATCTGAGGAATTAGACGGTATGTCCATCTCCCCTTCACGGATGCATCCCACTTTCGCTTCCAGCGTTGTAGGCTGCGTTTTCCGATTTCCTCTCTGTGCTTATCTTGGAGTCCTGCCGGTGACCTCCTCTTGTGGTATAGGGATCTTCTCTCTTCGGCCAGGACCTCTATAGGTGGCATTCCCGCGAGTACGCACACTGCATCTTTCGATACTGTGCGAAACGCACAGGAAACCCTTAAGGCGCTGAGCCGGTAGACCGCTGCCGTCTTTCGTCGGTACTTCTCGGTAGTCAATGTATTGCCCCAAATGGCAATACCATAGGACCGAAGTGACCACTGATGCCAGTAGCTTCCTCCTCGCCTGGCTCGGCCCGCCTATGTTTGGCATCAGTCGCGCTAACGCCGCTCTAACCTTTCGAGCCTTGCCAACGACGTACTCTACGTGCTCTTTGAAGCTCAGCCGTGCGTCGATCATCAGACCCAGGTATTTTATACTGGGCTGTGACGTAATTGGGTGATGTCCCACAGGCAGCTCTATCGTCTCTATCTTCTTCCTGCTGGTGATCAGCACAGCCTCTGTCTTGTGCTCAGCTAGTTTCAAGCCAGCTGTACCCATCCAGTGCTGAATCTGGGTGTATGTCTCTTCGAACATCCTGTTAGCTTCTTCCAGGTATTTCGCAACGATAACCACTGCGGCGTCATCGGCAAAGGCGACTATCTCTACTCCTTGTGGCGGTGTTAGTTTCAACAAGCCGTCGTACATTATGTTCCACAGAAGTGGACCGAGCACCGAGCCTTGAGGTACGCCCCCAGTGATTTTGTACTCTCGTGGTTCATCTTCTGTGTCATACTTCAGGAACCTGTTGTCAAGGTAGCTGCCTATTATCCTTTTCAGGTAGGATGGCACGTTCAGCTCATCCAGCGCAGAGCAGATGTTACTCCACCTGGCTGAATTAAAAGCGCTTTTGATATCGAGGGCGACCACGAGGCAATACTTCTTTGCCCCCCCCCCTTCCATCTTGTGCCGGAGATGCTTGGCTCGCTGTGGTGACCACGTGGCTTATCGCGTCTAGCGTCGATCTGAACTTACAGAAGCCGTACTGATTGACTGCTAGGGAGTTCCCGATAGCGGCTTCTACCCGATTATGGACAATTCGCTCCAGGATTTTCCCTGCGGTGTCCAACATGCACAACGGACGATATGACGATGGATCGTCTGGCGGTTTTTTGCTCTTTGGCAAGAGAACAAGTCGCTGCCACTTCCATGGATCAGAAAATTTGCCTTCCCTGAGGCATGCATTGTACATTTCTATGAACAATGCGGGAGCTTCTTTGACGGCTGCTTTAATAGCGATGTTCGGGATGCTATCCATTCCCGGTGCCTTCTTATTGCCCACCTTTCTGCACGATCGGAGCAGCTCCTCTTGCGTAACAGGCGGGATAGCTTTAATGTCCTCAACTTCTACTTGATAGTTGAGTTCCTCTCGTTGGGGGGAAGAGAGTTGACACTATCTTCCCGAGTTGGTCTGGGCAGGTAGGTTGTTGACTTCGCTGCCCTTTCAGGCAGGTCATGACTACCTTGTAAAGCCTACCCCAGGGATCACCTTCGACTTCACCGAGTAGCTCGATCCAACTTTGCCTTTTGCTCCGCTTGATTGCCTTGGCCAGCGCAGTTCGTGTCGCCTTGTGCTTCGCCTCTAGTGCTTGGTGCGAATCCTTGCCCCTAGCTCTTTGGGCTAGCCTCCTCGTTCGGTTGGTTTCGCGTCCTAGCCCAGCAATCGTATCGTTCCACCAATACATAGGGGGGTGATGGTTTCCTTCCCGTCTTCTCGGCATCGTAGCATTACAGGCCCTTGCTACCCTTTTCATCAGTCCTTGGGCTTTAGTCTCTGCGTTTTGGTTGTCAGTTTCCATTTCACTGCCGTCCAGGGCTTCGCGAAACACGTCTATGTCAAACATGTTTGTTTTCCAGCCGAGGACCTTGGAACCACCGAACGTCCGTCGCTTGCGCCTCGACACTTCCCATGTGATGGCGCAGGGGAATTCCGCTACCCAGGAATGGTGGTCGAGGTTTCTGTATGGCTCCGAGTTGATCGCCACGTCAGCCTTGTGCTCCCGCACAGTCTGCATAAGCAGAACCTGTGCCGCTTCACAGTGATTAAGATTCACTTGCAGTACTCTCATTCTCGCTTTCGAATGAGCGTCTGGTAGGCCTTCTTATACGCTGGGCATTTGAAGCTTCCTGCCGCATGCTTGCAAGCATCATCATCCTCTTTGCCGCTACACAGAGCACAGCGGGGCTCTGCAGCGCACTTTTCGGCCTTGTGACCTTCGCCACCGCATTTGATGCAGCACTTCGATCTGTCCACCGTGCTTTTGCAACTGCTAGACAGATGCCCATAGTGCCAGCACTTGAAGCACTTACAAGGAAACGTTGCGAGGTCGATGTCTCCCATTTCGATGAAATTTGGCACGCTTGTAGAATGGGTAAAAATAGGCGACACGTATTTTTTTATATCGGCGGAACCGGATTTTTAAGGGTTAAAAAGCACCCTCGAAAATTGGGGTGTTTTTCGTTTTTCGTCGATAACGTTTTAACGGTACGAGATATGAAAAAACTTCAAATTACAACAATGTTTATTTCTTCGTGTACTATACATTGGAGATGAGAACGATGCAGATAGCAACAAATTTCATATTGTTTATTGCAAAAATGCAATTTTTTCAACCGTATCTCCGAGAATTTTTAATCTATTGGGATGTAAATTTGCATACATGTAGAGAATGGAAAAGTGCGGATACCTATTTTTTGTTTTTCCAATATCTCACAATGAAGGGGTTGAAACTGCCCGTCGATTTTTTTTGCCAAGAGCATCGTATTATCAGTTAGCCTTTTGGCATTTCGGTCTAAATTCACGTCAATATATGTTCGTGTTATGACGCAATTGCATATTTGCAACATTCCAGCCCCTCCCCCAACGCCCCCCCTCGAAAGGCAAACGTTCAAAGTTCTTGCCGTGCGGCATGGACGAAAATTTGTAGAAATAAAAATGGGTTACAAAGAAAGTACGATCAGTCAAAATAGTCGATACACATTTTCTCGTTTTGGCGGAACGGCACTCGTAAGGGGTCAACGCACCCTTAACAACTACGTTCTTTCTATAAATCGTGAACGTGCCGAAATAAAAATAAAGTTCGAAAGGAAACGAAAGTGGTATTCTTCGACTACTAGACGTTCATGATGATAATGATGAGTACAGCAATAAATGGCGTGCTGTTTATTGCAATAATTCGTGAATTACTTGTGAAAAATCACTCTTCAGTTTTCCATTAATATGGGCAGAGGCAAGGATCGCAATCACGGACTGACTTCGTGCTTCGGGGAGCAACTGGATTACAATTTTATATTTACGAAGAAATTCTCCCCCGCCACGTACTGCCTTCGAAGATTACAAAACAATCGGAAAAGTTTTCTCACGCTTACTCATTTAGGAAAAAGTTTCAACTCTATGTTTTTTATGGATTATACTTATTACAATAATGATAGTCATGATATAAGTGTTTCAAATAAAGAGATTTCTTACACCGCGCACAAGTGATAATAGCTCCTTCGCCGCATATATCGCAGGTCGGTACATTTTGTGAAAACCAAAATTGTAGCGGATTTTCAATGTTTGATGGTCTTTCTTCTTCGTACCCGCTTTTGTACCACGCATATTTGAAAAGGTTTGTAAACCGTGGAGAAAAAAATTGGTTGTGTGGAAAAGATTGTAATTTAACAATATTATCTCCCAAATGCAGGTTGACGTCGTAATTGTAAAATATTACTGCGTCAGAAAAGTGTTTGACGAAGTGTTTTCGTACACGGAAGCCATAAACATCAAGGTGCTATATCATTCCAGTCGTACCTGCAGGAATTACTAATTATCATATGGACTAATTGCCTACAGAACTAATGAAACTAGTGCAATATATTTACCTGCTGGAATGGTTAAAACTTTAATATCTTTCCCTTGCATATCCATTTCTTCAAATGTAGTCGGACATTGACCGCTCCAAGAATCCAGAAGTATTACCGATTCCGGACCCGTATTGGGAATATATACTTCTTGGAACCATCGCGTGAAATGATTAGTCGTCAATTTTCCAGATTTTCCAGACAATTACCAATTTCCCAGATTTATAGATTTCGACTAGACATACATTTTCGGCTCTGATCATAGTTTGTTCCACTCGAGGACCGAATTTGCCAGTAGGTTCGTTTAAAACGATCAACATAGGTGCCCAAAGCTTGTCACTCGCAAAAATCAAAGGCTGTATGGTATAACTGTGTGTTGTTGATCCTTTCGATTGCACTACTGTCTCGACGGATTTCTGCCCTTCTTTCGCCAATGTGCGGCCTGTATGTAGCTGTAAATTAAATCTACTCTGATCAGAATTAAATGTGTTTTCAGCCCCAACGTTGGCTATGTTGACTTTCACCATTTCTATAAATTCGATAGCTTTGTTCTGAAGTGTATCACCGTTTAATAATTGTTGTTTTGTTACATATTTAGTGATCTTCCGTGACACAATTCCATGTTGGCTTTTGAATGTCCTTAGCCAAGAAGCGGATGCTTGGAAATTGACCGCTGGTATTTCTACAATTTCTCGTGCACGTAAGGCCAAATCATCATTAAATTTTTTTAACGTGTAGTAAGCTATCTTTGTTAACTTTTCTTTGTAGGTGCCACCCTTATTTATACAACGGGCCCACCGGCACGATTGCGGCTCTGATTTCACCTTTTTGAATTTCGTTTGAACAGATGATAACTTTCTATTCCCATTTGTCCCGGATCTCCAGTAATCTACAGCTCTTGTCTTGTATTCGTAACTCAATTCTTCTATATCTTGGGTACATACATTTTCATCAGTTTTTGGATCTAGGTATCGTTGTCCGTGCCAATCTCCTTCACTGTCATCTTCTATTGCGGCTGCTTCATGAATTTCATTTGGTGACAGAAAATCCAAACCCGTTTCGACTTCCATTTTCATCGGTTGATCCATCGCTTCAGTGATCATGTTTTCTAGATCCTTACTGAACTGTTTTTCCTGTTCGGTGATTGGAGTGCGAGGAAAATTCATAGCACTTATCGCTATGGATAAAAGTTGAATAACATTCGCCGAATTAACATACATTTTTATTTGTATTTCGAACTCAAAATGTATGGCTGGCTTCTCCGTCGTAACTGCAGCAATAATGATTGTTGGTGAATTTATATGACTGGAAACCCAATTGATAAATACACACGAAAAAAACAACGACGACACACGCTATTACCAGAACTGCTATTAATCTTTAATAAGGCGATTTCAAGGTTATCATGAGAGCCGCTCTTTGCACCGTAGTCGCTCTTTGCGAAGATTTATTTCTTTCGTTCATTGGTTCTGCTGTTTGTGAAATTAAAGTTAAAGATAAAGAATAAGTTATGCTGCGTTATAAGGTGATAAAAATGTTCGCATCATTCTATTCATGAGTTGCAGCGGCAACCCCAAAACGCTGTAATCTCTGCAAATAATGCCTTCGATACGGTAAGCCGAGTGGAATTTCTTCGTAAATATACAATTGTAATCCAGTTGTTTTCCGAGCACGAAGTCAGTCCGTGATTGCGAGCCTTGCCTCTGCCCATATGAGTGGGAAACTGAAGAGTGCTTTTCCACAAGTAATTCACGAATTATTTTAATAAACAACACGCTATTTGTTGTTGTACTCATCATTATCATCATGAACGTCTAGTAGTCGAAGAATACAACATTTTTTCCCTTCGAACTTTATTTTTATTTCGAAAACGAGAAAATGTGTATCGATTATTTTGACTCATTGTACTTTCTTTGTAACCCATCTTTATTTCTACAAATAATCGTCCATGCTGCACGGTAAGAACTTTAAATGTTTGCCTTTCGAGAGAGGGACCGTTGGGGGGAGTGTTACAAATATGCAATTGCGTCATAACACGAACATATATTACGTGAATTTAGAACGAAATTCCAAAAGGCTCGCTGATTATACGATGCTCTCGGCAAAAAAATCGACGGGCAGTTTTAACCCCTTTATTGTGAGATATCGGAAAAAGAAAAAATGCGTATCCGCATTTTTCCATTCTCTACATGTATGCAAATTTGCATCCCAATCGATTAAAAATTCTCGGAGATACGGTTGAAAAAATTGCATTTTGCAATAAACAATTTGTTGCTATCTGCATCGTTCTCATCTCCAATGTATAGTACACGAAAAAATAAACATTGTTGCAATTTGAAGTTTTTTCATATCTCGTACCGTTAAAACGTTATCGACGAAAAACGAAAAACACCCTAATTTTCGAGGGTGCTTTTCGACCCTTAAAAATAGGGTTCCGCCGATATAAAAAAAATACGTGTCCCCTAGTTTTACCCATTCTACAAGCATGCCAAATCTATCGAAATCGGAGACATCGACCTCGCAACGTTTCCTTGTTAGTTGGCTTTACTATCTCTCGGATTCGACAGACTGCCCAGCCAACTCGAACTTTCCGTATATTGGTAGCCTTTTTCGCTACCGAGGCAGGTAGTGTCACCGTCGCTGTTAAGGTGCTTTCCGGGTAGATTTGACAGCTTCAGCTTCCACCAAGGCGTTCTCGCCTATGACGTCCTGGAGGGCTTCGCAGATCTCCTGCTTCGTCGTAGTGCCTGCCTGTGTGTGTGTGTGTGTGTGTGTGTGTGTGTATGCGCGCGCGCGCGCGTGTGTGTGCGTGTGTGTGTTCGCATGAGTGTGTGTGTGTGTGTGTGAAGGGTACGCGACGGCGGTCGATGAGTGACGTTCGGTAGAGGGATCCTCGTCATCCTTTTCGCTCCTGCCGAAAGTTTCTCCCTTGCGTTCGGCACGTTTTTGGTGGCAGGTCCTTCGATAACCGCATTCGTTGATGCAGTTCGGGCCCCAACCGACGCGCTTGAGCGGATCGAGGCTGCCACCAATAATCGCCGTTCTGCTTCGCCCGGACGTTGGCCTCCGAGAGCGTCGGCAGAGTCGGCATTTCCGTTTTTCCCTCCATCGAACCGTCAGTTTTCTCCCCGCCACACCCTTCCTCCAAATCCTTAGCCATTGTGTGTGTGTGGGTGTGCACGCAGGTGTCTCGTAAATAAATAATTAAATAACAAACAAAATAAATAACAACAATAAAATTGGTCCTAATCTCGTATGGGTCCGCGTTCAGGCTGAGCGTCGGGCGGGAGGGACGCTATCACGGGTTTTCCGGGGAGCCCGGAAAATTGCCACGTGACAATATATACACAGGGTGACAATTTGGGGATGGCCACCGATTTTTAAATCCATTTGGGCGGCCGTTTCGAATCAGTTGAGGTGCGCTTTTTGAATAGTTATTCGGGAACTTTTCGAAGAAAAATATAGGGCTCATGTGAAAAAAATAAATTTCATGGAAAAAAAGAAAAATGGCATTCTGCGCCGACCGAAGCAAAGTCGATTCGATTTTGAACAGGGAGAATCTGAATAGAAGTCGCTCGAAAAATGTTATCACTGAGAAAAACAATATCAAAATTTCGAAATCGAACGATAGTTAAAACGTTCAGTTTGACTTCCGCCGTATCTCGGGAACGGCGAAACCTGCGAACGGATTCAGCGGAGAGAGTAGGCGCTGGAGCTTCCGCTGCTGTGTTCGCGTCACGACTGTGATGGGGCCGCGAACGTCACTGAGAAACGTCAAGCCGCAGCTGACGTTTCGAGAAGCCAAAAAGTGCTCACAAATAAGCATTTGTGAGCAAATTTTTCAGGTTTTTTATGGTCACTTCGGTGCTAAGATAAAAAATGGAGCAATTCAAAAAGCTTCATTTTATTTCGTCTTTCAACGACGTCCACGGGCTAAACAAAATGCTCTGCCTCAATTAATGCTTGGGTGCTACTTATTTGGTTTTGATTTGGTATTTTTTGCTCTTTGTACGATCACTTGTCGCTGAGATCCCGCCAATTGAACGAAAATTCACTTCTTGCGTTGATCATCGATACTCTTGAAGTAATGATCGTACAGCGAACGGAAGGTGGGTTTCAGAAACTCGAAAAACTCCTCTATAAGTTTCTTTCGGTATTTGAACGATACCATTTTTTTAAGCTATATATTGATTTGAAAAATTAAAAAAAAATACTTTTTCCGCCGTTTTGGCAAATCCACCACCAGCGTGCAAATATTGCGAAAACAATCGATATTGCCAGGTATTTTTTGAGTCGAATACATGGTTCAGATGAAAAAACACTTCGTTATTTTTCTCACTACGTTTGTTTGCATGTAATTTTGAATTAAATGCTCATCAAATCTCACAAACAAAACAAATTGCAAAGTTTTGATTTTTTTTCAATCGTAATCCATTGAAGAATCGTATGGCGATGCGTGTAAAAAGGTGTATGAAGATTCGCTTGGGGGTATCAATTCAATTTAATGCAACCAATTTTAACTCGCGACATTATAGCATGCAAACAAAAAAATCAAATCAACACTGGACAGGTGATGATTGTATAAAATTTTCTACGCATTTTGAAATGAAAAAAAAGAACACAATATTGTGGGAAAGTTCTGTTTTTTTTTTCTTACAATTTCCCATTGACTATTCAATAAATATTGAAAAAAAACCATTTTTTATTTCTTTTCATTTCAAACTCTTTACGAAATTGTATGAAATGATAATCTGCGATTTCTGTGTTTGCATGCTATAATTTAACGAGTTAAAATGAAATGCATTGAATTAAGTTGATACCCTCATGCGAATCTTCATACGCCTTTTGTACATGAATAGCTATACGATTGTCCAATCGATAACGATTGAAGAAAAAAAATTCAACACAGAAATGTATTTTCGTTTGTGAGATTTGATGAGTAGTTAATACAGAATTACGTGCAAACCAAAGTAGTGAGATAGATAACGAATTTTTGTTTTCATCTTGACCATCGTCATTTGACGTCTATGGAGCAAGATATGTGCCTCTTTAATTTTTCATGAAAGTTTGTGGATTGGGTAAAAAAACGGTTAAACTGATCCGTTTGCAAATTTACAGGGTCTTTAGGCATGTAATAAGCTCAAAAAATTCGTGGAAACATTCATCATTTTCCCAATATTTACTAAGTTGTGGTGGATTCGCCAAAACGGGGAAAAAGTCATTTTTTATACTTTTTCGAATCAATATTCGGGTCTCGGTCGGTCATCCTCGACGCGACGCACAGTAGGAGAAAAGCCCAAAAACCTGGCCAAAACCCCAAAAAATAAATTTTCGAAATAGGGTCAGTTGAGTAGTCATTCAGGTAGAGGACTAGTAACTGCATTCTATTGTGGAAGGGAAAGCCCTTTAAGTGTATACCTGCGCCGCAGCGTCAGTTGGCAGTGAGTGTTCGTGAAGAGTGTACGTGTCACGCGCTGAACAGACGAAAATAACGCTGACTTCAAAAACCCATAACTTTAAAGTGACGGGTTTAATTTCAATTCTGCAACATGGATACGACTTCTGGTGGTATGTAGAACATGTTTTTACATCGGTTGAATCGAAAGTTTATGTATAAATGATTGAAATTTAGTATAGCCTTCGGCATAAATAAAATTGAATAATTTTGAAAACTTATATTTTCAACGGTCCGAAAAGTTATATATTTTGTCACATTTTGCAAAGCTCCTAGTCTCGGCCTTTAGTTTAATGTATAAGCTTTCGAAATTTACAAGAGTTACCTGCGGAAAACGTGCGTTTTGTCCGTTATGATTTTTTTCGCATCGTGCGGTAGCCGAGCGTGCACGCGGCACTATTGAGCAGCCGCTGCGCCTCTACCTGAGAATGGGTGAAGTAGCATCATAACGGACAAGACGGCTGTTATACGCTTGAAATAAATTATTTTAATATATATGTATGTGTATATATATATATATATATATATATATAAATTTTCTGTGATTTAATTATGATATATACGTATGCATATATATATATACATATTAAAATCAACCACATAAAAATTTCTTAAATATGAATGAAATGTTATAACATTCGAATAAAATATTTGAATATATATATATATTATATAGTAAGCAAAGCTTTCTTTTAACCAAATCCATGTCAATATTTTCTGTCTAATTTTCTTAAAATTATTTCAATTATTGCGGTTATTTATTTGGTAAAATAATGTACATTGTTCAAGTTTTTGTATTAATTGAAAATTTTATCTTTTCCTTTAACACCAATTTTCTACAATTTTATGTCTTTATTACAGGATCCGGTTACAAAGAATTGGTGCTGACAAGGAAAGAAGTATTTCTGATAATCAGCGAGCATTTATCCGATAAATTCGCTTCCTTGATCGAATTTATGGTAGAAAAAATTTCCAAGGACACCGGACGTACAGTTGTAGTGCCTGAGGACTCGAAAAAGACTTTTTCGATACTCTTCAATCAAATGAGAACGAGGTGGCAACAAGCTCACAGAAAATCCTGTGTATTTTTCAAGAATAACGGTGAATGGCTTAGCAAGCAGGTATGTTTTGCCGCACCTACAGACACTGTAGTAACAAGCCCGCGTAATACGGGCGGCCGCCCGTCCCTTGAGTTTACAATGTCCAGTGAAAGATCTAAACGAAGGAAGACCCAAGATATTCGTACATCGTTCAACTCGGTCGAGTTAGCATACGCTACTCAGATGAGCCTTCGCTCTTCAGGACAATCCGACGCCGCAAAAGTTATTAAGGACGTAACAATGACGAGTCCTTTAAGAGCTTCCAAGTATCGTAAAGCGTACTCAGCAACGGATGAAATTACTTTATCCGAAGAGGCTGCACTTTCCGCTATGATTGAATATAAATTCTCCAAGAGTACTTACCAGGGAATGAGAAGATTAGGGAAGGAAAATAACTGTAAGCTATATCCGTCTTACGAAAAAGTGATGAAAGCAAAAAAGCGTTGTTATCCACCACGTGATGCAATCAGGATTACAGAGAGTAGTGCAGAAGTCCAACTACAGGCACTATTAGATCATACAGTTGAACGTATTTTACTCGTCCAAAATGTACTCATTCAAAGATTGACTCCAGATAATGTTCGTAAAATGGACTTGATTTGCAAGTGGGGTTGCGATGGAAGTTCTGGGCAAAGTGAATATAAGCAGACGTTCAGTGATGACAGCAAATCTGATGCGCATGTATTCTTTACTTCAGTCGTGCCATTACAACTCGTGTGTTATGATCAACAATCGAAGGAAGAAATAGTTGTTTGGAAGAACCCCAGACCCTCGTCTCCACGATTTTGTAGACCGCTTAGACTACTGTTTCTACGCGAAGACACAGAGTCAACACTTAATGAAGTCCAAATTGTTGAAGAACAAATAAAGTCACTTCGTCCATTCGAAAGTGTAATAGATGGAAAAGAAATCTCCGTGATGTACAAGTTGTTGTTCACCATGATAGATGGTAAAGTTTGCAACGCTGTATCATTGACGAAATCTGCTCAACGGTGCTATTTGTGTGGAGCAACCAGCAAAGATTTTAATGCCATCGACACTGTATTGCAAAGGGAAATCAATGAAACAAATTTGAAGTTCGGATTGTCGACGCTGCATGCGTGGATACGGTGCTTCGAGTATTGCTTACACGTGTCTTACAAACTCGGCATTAAAAAATGGCAAGCTCGAAGTGCCGAAGAAAAAAAAATTACCCAGGAACGCAAGAGGGCCATTCAAGAAGGATTCAAGAAGCAATTGGGTCTAAATATCGATCGCCCAAAGCCTGGATACGGCAGCAGCAATGATGGCAACACAGCTCGGCGATTCTTTGAAAATTCGACGGTTTCCGCTGCGATAACGGGGGTCAACGAAGAAGTTATTAAACGCTTGTACGTAATCCTACAAGTTATATCGTGTGGCGACGAGATAAACTGTGAAAGATTTGAACAGTATGCTATTGAAACGGCAAGAAAGACCGTTGCATTATACCCTTGGTACTCCATGCCTACTTCGGTGCACAAACTATTAATTCATGGTCCAGTGATAATAACTCATGCTCTATTACCAATCGGCCAATTATCCGAAGATGCTCAGGAAGCTCGAAACAAAGACATCAAACGATATCGAGAAGATTTTGCGCGAAAAAGTTCCAGGGTTAAAACTATGGAAGATGTTTTTCATCGGCTCTTAGTTACTTCTGATCCGTACATTTCAAGTGTCAGAAGACTACCATAGAAGAAGCTGAAGAGTTTGTCGCCGGAAGCTGTAGCGATGTTGATCGCTCCTAAAGTGACTGCTGCAGCAGACGAATTTTGCGCCGAGATTGAAGCCGTGCCGGGAGTTGTAATAGATACAAACTCGGATAATGATTCTGACTCCGACTCCGACTCCGATTACGATTTTGATTAATTATAAAATTTTCTATTTTTGAAACGTTCCGTATGTATTTTGGAAATAAAAATAATAATTGCGTAGAATACACTGTCCACGTTTATTTTATTATGATGATTTTTTTAAATATATTAATTTATCTATTTAGCAGGATACTCGGCCATTTTGTTTATAACAATTTGCTGTAAACTCTTTGTTGCAAGTTATAAACAATAGATATCGGATTGGTAATCAGCGACCTTGAAAACCCGTATATACCAATTTTTGTCAACATCTGGTAACTTTTTAACGTTCATGTCGGCCATATTGGATCGGCCATTTTTTTACGATAATTTGACTTGCGGATTCGTAATCAGCGACCTTGAAAACCCGTAAATACCAATTTTTGTCGACATCTGGCAACTTTTTAACATTCATGTCAGCCATATTGGATCGGCCATTTTGTTTATGATAATTTGGCTTTCAGATTCGTAATCAGCGACCTTGAAAACCCCTGTAAGCCAATTTTCATTCCCGTCAAAGGTCATTTGAGGTTTTGGCCAGGTTTTTGGGCTTTTCTCCTACTGTGCGACGGCTCTGTGTTTGTCCTTGCTTTTACCTTACTTCCGGTAATTTTTCATCGAGAAATCTGACGATGCCGCCAGAACGGGGACCGGACCACATGTTTATAAACAAAGATAAAAGTAGTGCTGGCGATGATTTTGGGGGCCTCGACCATTTTTCATCAAGAATGCTGACGATGTCGCAAGAACGATGACCGGAGCATTTGTTAGTAAACAACGATGAAAGCAGTGCTCGCCGTGGTTTTGGGAGCCCCAATCGGTCATTCCCGATACGACGGCCCCGAATTTGTCTTTGCTTTCATGTTACTTCTGGTCATTTTTCGTCAACAAGGCTGACGATTCTGCGAGAGTGATGAACGGAGCATTTGTTAATAAAAAAAGATGAAAGCAGTTCTCGCGATGGTTCTTGGGGTCTAGGTCGGTCATCCTCGGCGCGACAGTTCCGAGTTTGTCCTTGCTTTCACCTTACTACCGGTCATTTTTCATCGAGAAATCTGACGATGCAGCCAGGACGATGACCAGACCATATGTTTATAATCAAAGATAAAAGCAGTGCTCGTCATGGTTTTGGGGGCCTCGATCAGTCATTCCCGATACGACGGTTCCGAGTTTGTGTCTGCTTTAATCATATTTCCGGTTTTTTTTCGTTACGAAGTCTGACGATGACGCGATAACCATGACCGGAGCATTTGTTGATAAACAAAGATAAAAGCAATGCTCGGGATGGGTCTTGTGGTGTCGGTCGGTCATTCTCGACGTGACGGTCCCGTGTTTGTCTGTGCTTTCATCTCACTTCCGGTTATTTTTCGTGAAGAAGGCGGACGATGCCGCGAGAACGATGACCGGAGCATTTGTTAGTAAAGAGGAGATAGTAAGATGCGTCGAGGATGACCGACCGAGACCCCCGGAATGATCGCAAGCACTGCTTTTATCTTTGTTTAGTAAGAAATGCTCCGGCCGTCGTTCTCGCGGCATCGTCAGCCTTCTTGACGAAAAATAACCGGAAGTGAGATGAAAGCAGATATAAACTCGGGGCCGTCGTATCGGGAATGACCGATCGAGGCCCCCAAAATCACGGCGAGCACTGCTTTCCTCGTTGTTTACTAACAAATGCTCCGGTCATCCTTCTCGCGGCATCGTCAGCATCCTTGACGAAAAATGACCGGAAGTAAGATGAAATCAGAGACAAACTCGGAGCCGTCGCGTCGAGGATGGCCGACCGAGACCACAAGAACCATCACGAGCATTGCTTTTATCTTTGTTTATGAACAAATACACCGGGCATCGTTCTCGCGTCATCGTCAGACTTATTGACGAAAAAAAATCGGAAATATGATGAAAGCAGAGACAAACTCGGGGCCGTCGTATCGGGAATGACCGATCGAGGCCCCCAAAATCATCGCGGGCACTGCTTTTATCTGTGTTTATGAACATGTGGTCCGGCCACCGTTCTGGCGGCATAGTCAAATTTCTCGATGAAAAATGACCGGAAGTAAGGTGAAAGCAAGGACAAACTCGGAGTCGTCGCGTCAAGGATAACCGACCGACACCCCAAGAAACATCGGGCGCACTGCTTTTATCATTGTTCAGTAACGAATGCTCCGATCACCGTTCTCGCGGCATCGTCAGACCTCTTGACGAAAAATGACCGCAAGTAAGATGGAAGAAGAGACAAACTCGGGGCCGTTATATCGGGAATGACCGATCGAGGCCCCCAGAATCATCGTGAGCACCGCTCTTATCTTTGTTTATTAACAAATGCTCCGGTCAACGTTATGACCGCATCGTCAGATTTCTTGACGAAAAATGACCGGAAGTAAGGTGAAAGCAAAGACAAACTCAGGGCCGTTGCGTCGAGGATGACCGAACGAGACCCCAAGTATCATCGCGAGCATAGCTTTTTTTATTATTAACAAATGCTCCGTTCATCGTTCGCGCGGCATCGTTGAACTTCTCGACGAAAAATGACCGGACGTAAGATGACAGCAGAGACCAATTCGGGGCCCTCGTATCGGGAATGACCGACCGAGGCCCCCAAAACCATCGCGAGCACTGATTTCATCTTTGTTTACTGACAAACGTTCCGGTCATCGTTCTCGCGGCATCGTCAGCCTTCTTGACGAAAAATGACCGGAAGTAAGATGAGAACAGAGACAAACCCGGGGCCGTCGTATTGGGAATGACCGATCAAGGCACCCCTAACCATCGCGTGCACTGCTTTTATCTTCGTTTATTAGAAAATGGTTCGGCCATCGTTCTTGCGGCATCGTCAGACCTCTTGACGAAAAAAAAACGGAAGTAAGATGAAAGCAGAGACAAACTCGGGGTCGTTGTATCGGAAATGACCGATTGAGGCCCCCAGAACCATCGCGACCACTTCTTTAACACGTTGACTGCCACGCGTGTTTACAGCGAAATCCCCGTCAGGCCACCCGTGCTACTGTCCGATGCATGCTCTGCTACCGCATGTCTGTTTACATTTCTTTCGGTACTCTCACCCTGATATCTGCTACGATCCTCACTTATCACGTTATTACTCTGCACGAGCAGTTGTAATCTTTGCCGTGTACTGAGTAGTACTATTTAAAATCTCTGTCCATAATTTTTCAATGGTGAAGAGAAAAATGAAAAAGTCAGTGTGCAGTGATTCACATCGCAGTGAAAGGAAGACTAGTCACGCTAGTTGCTCAAATTCGGATAGCAGCGATGAGGAAGTGATCAGATTGCCCAAAAGAAGAAAAGTAAATCGAATCATATCATCAGATTCTGATACGGATACGGATAAATGCAATCTTAGTGATAATAAATGTTATGAAGATACTATTGTCGAGGTGCTACGAGATTTGGTCGTGGAAGAAAGAAGCAACGTTGATGAAATCATAAACTTGCTGGTATTAGAAACTAATAGATATGCACAACAAAAACTAAATGAATCGAGGCTGACTCCAGGTTCACGAATGCATAAATGGAAACCAACAAATCCTGAAGAAATAAAATAATTCTTGGGATTATTGTTGTGGATGGGACTTGTAAAAGTGAGCCCTATAGCCAATTATTGGGCCAAAAACGAATTGTACAATTTCCGGCTACCGCGTCGAATTATGTCACGAAACAGATTTGAACTATTATTGTGCAACTTCCATTTTGTCGATAATATGTCCATTGCCCGTGATGACCGGCTTGGTAAAATACTTCCATTTTTCAACAAATTGCAAGGAAAGTATCAGGAAGCTTACACGCCTGGAGAAGACATTGTTATCGATGAAACGTTAATTCCATGGCATGGAAGACTCATCTTCAAACAATACATTCCAAATAAAGCGCACAAGTACGGAATCAAATTATTCAAATTATGTTCAAGGGAAGGATACACATGGGCAATGAAAATTTACTCTGGTAAATCAGCAGACGGTATTAGAGAAACCGGATTGGCACACAATGTGTGTTTTCAACTGGCAGAGAAACTTTTTGATCAAGGAAGAACATTGTACATTAACAATTTTTATACAAGCTATGAGTTAGCTATAGCATGCCTAAGACGCAAGACTCATGTAGTTGGAACACTTAGACATAACAAGAAATCTACCCCAAAAGATGTTCTTAATTGCCAACTAAGAAGGGGAGAAATGGTAGCTAAAGAGGATGATAACGGGATTGTGATACTCAAATGGAGAGATACACGTGACGTGAGAATATTATCTACGAAACACGCTCCTATCATGACAGAAAGCACAAAAAACATTCGTGCTGCTTCTTCAAGCCAGCAGCCATCCCCAAGACTCAAACCTCTGGCTGTCCTCGAATATAATAAGGGTAAATGTGGTATAGATTATTCAGACCAAATGGTTTCCCATTCCACGACGATGAGGAAAGGAATCAAGTGGTATAGAAAGCTTGGTGTTGAACTTCTGCTGGGGACGTCAATTTTAAACGTTTTGGTCGTTTACAATATTGTGACAACAAAAACTGTGAATATTAGACGATTCAGAGAACTGATTGCTGCAAAGTTACTAGGACTGAGTGAAGATTTAACCGTGCCTTCTGTTCGACGAAATACGCATTGCATCGCCGTTCGCAGAAATAATTTGGGGAAAAGCCTTAGACGCGCATGCAAATGGTGTTACGCAAATAAAAGAGTAGAACTGGAACGATCAAAGGCACGAGCAAATCTCAGAAAGCCTACTACTATTTGTCCAAGCTGCCCTGGTCAACCGCAACTTTGCAGTGAATGCTTCAATATTTTTCACTGTAAATAATTTTGTTAATAAACGATTTAAAAAAAAATTCAACAGTATTATTATCTCCTGTTAAATATTTATCTAAATATGTTCGGAAATCCTTTGGAAGGAGTCACGGAAGTAAGGGAGAAACGGCCCGATGAGAACTCTTGCTGTCACCCGAATACGGGAGACACGGCAGTCAACGTGTTAAGCTTTGTTTGTTAAACAAATGCTTCGGTCATCGTTATGACGGCATCGTCAGATTTCTTGACGAAAAATGACCGGAAGTAAGGTGAAAGCAAAGACAAACTCTCGGCCGTCGCGTCGAGGATGACCGAACGAGACCCCAAGTACCATCGCGAGCATTGCTTTTTTGTTTGTTTATTAACAAATGCTCCGCTCATCGTTCTCGGGGCATGATTGGACTTCTCGACGAAAAATGACCGGAAGTAAGATGAAAGCAGAGACAAATTCGGGGCCATCGTATCGGGAATGACTAATCGAGGCCCTCAATCCATCGCGAGCACTGCTTTCATCTTTGTTTACTAACAAACGCTCCGGTCATCGTTCTGGCTGCATCGTCAGATTTCTCGATGAAAAATGACCGGAAGTAAGGTGAAAGCAAGGACAAACCCGGAACCGTCGCGTCGAGGATGACCGACCGAGACCCCAAGAACCATCGCGAGCACTGCTTTTATCTTTGTTTAGTAAGAAATGCTCCGGCCATCGTTCTCGGGGCATGATTGGACTTCTCGACGAAAAATGACCGGAAGTAAGATGAAAGCAGAGACAAATTCGGGGCCATCGTATCGGGAATGACTAATCGAGGCCCTCAAATCCATCGCGAGCACTGCCTTCATCTTTGTTTAATAACAAATGCTCCGGTCTCCGTTCTCGCGGCATAGTCTGCCTTCTTGACGAAAAATGACCGGAAGTGAGATGAAAGCACAGACAAACTCGGGACCGTCGTATCGGGAATGACCGATCGAGGCCCCCAGAACCACGGCGAGAACTGCTTTTATATTTGTTTATAAACATACCGTCCGGTCATCATTCTGGCGGCATCGTCAGATTTCTCGCCGAAAAATGACTGGAAGTAAGGTGAAAGGAAGGACAAACTCGGAGCCGTCGCGTCGAGAATCACCGACCGAAACCCCAAGAACCATCGCGAGAACTGTTTTCATCTTTTTTTATTAACAAATGCTCCGGTCATAGTCCTCGTGGCATCGTTGTACTTCTTGACGAACAATGACAATGGAAGTAAGATGAAAGCAGAGAAAAACTCGGGGCCGTCGTTTCGGGAATGACCAATCGAGGCACCCCTGACCATCACGAGCACTGCTTTCATCTTTATTTATTAACATGTGCTCTGTTCAGCACTCTCGCGGCATCGTCAGCCTTGTGGACGAAAAATGACCAGACGTAAAGTGAAAGCGAAGATAAACTCGGGGCCGTCGTATCGGGAATGACCGATCGAGGCCCCCAAACCCACGGCGAGCACTGTTTTCATCGTTGTTTATTAACAAATGCTCCGGTCATCGTTCTTGCGGCGTCGTCAGCATTCTTTGACGAAAAATGACCGGACGTAAGATGAAATCACAGACAAACTCGGACCCGTCGCGTTGAGGATGGCTGACCGAGACCACAAGAACCATCGCGAGCATTGCTTTTATCTTTGTTTATGAACAACTGCTCCGTGCATCGTTTTTGCGTCATCGTCGGACTTCTTGACGAAAAAAAACCGGAAGTATGATGAAAGCAGAGACAAAATCGGGGCCGTCGTTTCGGGAATGACCGATCGAGGCCCCCAAAATCATCGCGAGCACTGCTTTTATCTATATTTATAAACATGTGGTCCGGTCACCGTTCTGGCGGCATCATCAGATTTCTCGATGAAAAATGACCGGAAGTAAGGTGAAAGCAAGGACAAACTCGGCGCCGTCGCGTCGAGGATGACCGACTGAGACTCCAATATTGATTCGAAAAAGGATAAAAAAATGACTTTTTCGACCGTTTTGGAGAATCCACCACAACTTAGCAAATATTAGGAAAATGATGAAGGTTTCCAGGAATTTTTTGAGCTCATTACCTGCCTAAAGCCCCTGTAAATTTGCAAATGGATCGGTTTAACCGTTTTTTTTACCCGAATCCACAAACTGTCATGAAAAATTAACGGGGCACATTTCTTGCACCTTAGACGTCAAGTGATGATGGTTAAGATAAAAACAAAAATTTGTTATCTTTCTCACTTCTTTAGTTTGCATGTAATTCTGCATTAACCACTCGTCAAATCTCCCAAACGAAAATAAATTTCTGCGTTGAATTTTATTTTCTTCAATCGTTATCCATTGGAAATTTGTGTCGCTATTTGTATAAGGCGTATGAAGATTCGCTTGAGGGTATCAACTTAATTCATCGCACCGCATTTTAACTCGCTAAATTATAGCATGCAAACAAATAAATCGCAGATGATCATTTCATACAATTTCGTAAGGAGTTTGAAATGAAAAGAAATAAAAAATTGTTTTTTCTTTAAATATTTATTGAATAGTCAATAGGAAATTGTAAGAAAAATGACAGATCTTTCCCAAAATATTGTAAATTTTCTTTCATTTCAAAATGTGTAGAAAATGTTATAAAATAATCATCCGCTCAATGCTGATTCGATTTTTTTTGTTTGCATGCTATAATTTACCGAGTTGAAATTGGTTGCATTCAATTGAATTAAGACCCCCAAGCGAATCTTCATACACCTTTTTACACGCATCGCCATACGATTCTTTAATGGATAACGATTTAAAAAAATCAAAACTTTGCAATTTGTTTTTGTTTGTGTGGTTCGATGAGTATTAAATGTAAAATTACACGCACACAAAAGTAGTGAGAAAAATAACGAATTGTTTTTTTTTCATGTTAACCATGTATTCGGCTAAAAAATACTTGGTAATATCGATCGTTTTCGCAATATTTGCAAGCTGGTGGTGGATTTCCCTAAACGGCGGAAAAAGTATTTTTTTTAAATTTTTTCAAATCAATATTCAGCTTAAAAAAAACGTTTTCGTTCATATACCGGAAGAAACTTACAGAGGAGTTTTTCGAGTTTCTGGAACACACTTTCCGTTCGCTGTACGATCATTACTTCAAGAGATATCGATGATCAACGCACGAGCTGAATATTCGTTCAATTGGCGGGATCTCAGCTACAAGTGATGGTACAAAGAGAAAAAAAAATACCAAATAAAAGCCAAATAATTAGCACCCAAGCATTAATTGAGGCAGATTATTTTTTTATAGCCCGTGGACGATGGTGAAAGACGAAAAAAATGAAGCTTTTTTATCGCTCCATTTTTTATCTTAGCACCGAAGTAACCATAAAAAGACCTGAAAAATTTGGTCACAAATGCCTATTTGTAAGCATATTTTGGCTTCTCGAAACGTCAGCTGCGGCTTGACGTTTCTCGGTGACGTTTACAGCCTCATGACAGCCGCGACGCGAACACAGCCGCGGAAGCTCCAGTGCCTACTCTCTCCGCTCAGTCCTTTCGCAGGTTCCAACATTCCCGAGATACTGCGGAAGTCAAACTCATCGTTTGAACTATCGTTCGATTTCGAAATTTTGATATTGTTTTTCCCAGTGACACCATTTTTCGAGCGACTTCTATTCGTATCTTTCGTGTTGAAAATCAAATCGACTTAGCTTCGGTCGGCGCGGAATGCCATTTTTATTTTATTTTTTCAATTTTTTTTCTTTTCTTCCGTGAAATTAATTTTTTTCACACGAGCCCTATATTTTTTTTGAAAAGTTCCCGAAAAACTATTCAAAAAGCGCACCTCCACTGATTTGAAATGGCCGCCTAAATGGATTTAAGAATAGGTGGCCATCCCCAAATTGTCATCCTGTAAATATATATATATATATATCTATATATATATATATATATATATATATATATATATATATATATATATATATATATATATATATATATATATATATATATATATATATATATATATATATATATATACAGGGTGATCCAGAATAGGTGTAACAGCGGGAAATGCCGGGTTCAGCAGGTTACTCCGAAGATTTCTACTCAGCCGTTTTCTTTTTTTCGCCTCCGTCATCAAATGGGAAGCATTAGAAAATAGGCGTTCGATCTTCGAAATTAACGCTCGAATCCGCCATGTTGGACGATCGAAAAGGGCAGAAGAGTAGACGAAGGGCCACGAAGTCGTAGCCGACGTCAAGACGGTTCTGCGGAACACCAGCGTTTGACAAATGCCAGCGCGCATGATCTGACGTTTAGCGAATCATTCGCTACGTTGCCTGTCAACCTATTCGGCCCGAGAATCGTGACACACGATTTGACGTTTCACCTATCGTCTGCTATCGCTCGGCGTATTGCGTGCCAAAGCGTGAAGCGCGCCGCAATTAATGACATTTACGAATTTTGCCGCGATTATCCATCGAGAGAGCCTGTTCTTTTTGCTTCCTTAAGAAATAAAAATTAACAAAACCAAAGAATTGTCAATGATTATCGAATTTCGATATACCGAGCGATTTTTCTTGCGTATTGAAAAAAAAATTAATCCGTAAGTTTTTATTAACAAACTCTCAATAACTTGACGCTACACTTTCGAGAATTGGATATTGTCGGGATTTCATTTCTCATTCGACCACTCCGTTCAGTATCATAGTCGGATTGATCTCCAAAAATACATTTTTCTGTACGAATGTCATCTCAAAGTGTGTTTGAGCTGGGTTAGGAAACATGAGGAGAAGCTTTCCATTTCCTCATTCGGGAAGACGAAATCAGTCGGTTCCGGCAGACGAAAATCGATACGACGTTTTCTTAGGATTAAAAATAGATGACAAGATCTTCTGCACCGCCTGAGATACAATTTTTCACGTACCGATACGGGTTGATTCTGGAAATCCGAAAGCGTTGCGACTCTGTTTGCGGTTTCTCTTAACGGGTAACACCACTCGAGCGGCAGAAAAGTAGGCCTAATTTTGACAATTCATTTTGGTAGTATGAAAAAAGGAATAGGATTTCTTATGAGAGGGTTTATGTAAGACATATTAAAGTATGTAAAAATTATTGTAATTTTCATACAAAATAGCGACGACAGAGCCCATCTTGAAAAACTTGTATTTCAAACTGAGAGGCCGGAATACACGAATCCTTTGAATGAATCGATTTGAATTTTGATGGCAGCTTCATAATTACATTCTCTATGGGCGTACGTACCGGTTTTTTTAAATTAAATGTAAACTTTTTTTTTCTAAACAATTTATCGCTTATCTTTTGGGCAAGAAATCGATTTATTTCTTTCAATGTCCGCCATTTTTTCAAAATTTGATCGAAAAATCCCTACGTCGTCCCATAGAGAATGTAATTGTGAAGCTACTATCAACATTTCAAATCGATCCGTAGCAAAGGTGTTCGAGTACTCCGTTCTCCCAGATTAAAAAAACTTGTTTTTCAAGATGGGCTCTGTCGCCATTTTGCATGAAAATTATAATACATTTTTTTTTCTTTAGTATGTGTTAAGTAAACCCTCTCAAAATAAATCCTATCCTTTTGTCAAACTCCCAAAAGAAATTGTCAAATTTAGGCCTTATTTTCTGCCGCGACAGTGGTGTTACCCCTTAAGAATATTAGAACACCAGCATTATGTAAAGGGTCAACATTTGTGCTGCTTTATAATAAAATGTTATTTAATTATTCATTTCACCTGCGATCAGAGCAAATGGGCAATTCATGCTGTGCTGCAAGCTGCGAGTAGGGGCAGTAATATCGGGAACGTCCGATCGAGGCCCCGAGAACCATTCCGAGCACCGATTTTATCTTTGTTAAATAAACAATGCTCCTACCGTCGTTCCCGCAGCATCGTCAGACTTCTCGACCCATTCTGACCGGAAGTAAGATAAAATCGGAGACAAATTCGGGGCAATAATATCGGGAATGTTCGCTCGAGGCCCCGAGAACCATTCCGAGCACCGATTTTATCTTTGTTAAATAAACAATGCTCCTACCGTCGTTCTCGCACCATCGTCAGACTTCTCGACCCATTTTGAACGGAAGTAAGATAAAATCGGAGACGATTTCGGGGCAGTAATATCGGCAATTTCCGATCGAGGCCCCGAAAACTATTCCGAGCACTGATTTTATCTTTGCTAAATAAACAATGCTCCAATCGTCGTTCTCGCTGCATCGTCGGACTTCTCGGCCCATTCTGACCGGAAGTAAGATAAAATCGGCGACGAATTCGGGGCAGTAATATCGGAAACGTCCGAGCGAGGCCCCGAGAACCATTCCGAGCACCGATTTTATCTTTGTTAAATAAACAATGCTCCTACCGTCGTTCTCGCAGCATCGTCAGACGTCTCGGCCCATTCTGACCGGAAGTAAGATAAAATCGGAGACGAATTCGGGGTAGTAATATCGGGAACGTCCGAGCGAGGCCCCGAGAAACATTCCGAGCACCGGTTTTATCTTTGTTAAATAAACAATGCTCCTACCGTCGGTCTCGCAGCATCGTCAGACTTCTCGACCCATTCTGACCGGAAGTAAGATAAAATCGGAGACGATTTCGGGGCAATAATATCGGGAATGTTCGCTCGGGGCCCCGAGAACCATTGCGAGCACCGATTTTATCTTTGTTAAATAAACAATGCTCCTACCGTCGTTCTCGCACCATCGTCAGACTCTCGACCGATTTTGACCGGAAGTAAAATAAAATCGGAGACGATTTCGGGGCAGTAATATCGGGAATTTCCGATCGAGGCCCCGAAAACTATTCCGAGCACTGATCTTTGTTAAATAAACAATGCTCCAATCGTCGTTCTCGCTGCATCGTCAGACTTCTCGGCCCATTCTGACCGGAAGTAAGATAAAATCGGAGACGAATTCGGGGTAGTAATATCGGGAACGTCCGAGCAAGGCTCCGAGAACCATTCCGAGCACCGATTTTATCTTTGTTAAATAAACAATGCTCCTACCGTCGTTCTCGCAGCATCGTCAGACTTCTCGACCCATTCTGACCGGAAGTAAGATAAAATCGGAGACGAATTCGGGGCAGTAATATCGGGAATGTTCGCTCGAGGCCCCGAGAACCGTTCCGAGCACCGATTTTATCTTTGTTCAATAAACAATGCTCCAATCGTCGTTCCCGCTGCATCGTCAGAATGCTTGACCCATTCTGACCGGAAGTAAAATAAAATCGGAGACTATTTCGGGGCAGTAATATCGGGAATTTCCGATCGAGGCCCAGAAAACTATTTCGAGCAGCGATTTTATCTTTGTTAAATAAACAATGCTCCAATCGTCGTTCTCGCTGCATCTTAGACTTCTTGCCCCATTCTGACCGGAAGTTAGATAAAATCGGGGACGAATTCGGGCCAGTAATATCGGGAATGTTCGCTCGAGGCCCCGAGAACCATTCCGAGCACCGATTTTATCTTTGTTAAATAAACAATGCCCCTACCGTCGGTCTCGCAGCATCGTCAGACTTCTCGACCCATTCTGACCGGAAGTAAGATAAAATCGGAGACGATTTCGGGGCAATAATATCGGGAATGTTCGCTCGAGGCCCCGAGAACCATTCCGATCTACGATTTTATCTTTGTTCAATAAACAATGCCCCTACCGTCGTTCTCGCACCATCGTCAGAATGCTCGACCCATTCTGACCGGAAGTGAAATAAAATCGGAGATTATTTCGGGGCAGTAGTATCGGGAATTTCCGATCGAGGCCCAGAAAACTATTTCGAGCAGCGATTTTATCTTTATTAAATAAACAATGCTCCAATCGTCGTTCTCGCTGCATCTTAGACTTCTTGCCCCATTCTGACCGGAAGTAAGATAAAATCGGAGACGAATTCGGGCCAGTAATATCGGGAATGTTCGCTCGAGGCCCCGAGAACCATTCCGAGTACCGATTTTATCTTTGTTAAATAAACAATGCTCCAATCGTCGTTCTCGCTGCATCGTCAGACTTCTCGGCCCATTCTGACCGGAAGTAAGATAAAATCGGAGACGAATTCGGGGTAGTTATATCGGAAACGTCCGAGCGAGGCCCCGAGAAACATTCCGAGCACCGATTTTATCTTTGTTAAATAAACAATGCCCCTACCGTCGGTCTCGCAGCATCGTCAGACTTCTCGACCCATTCTGACCGGAAGTAAGATAAAATCGGAGACGATTTCGGGGCAATAATATCGGGAATGTTCACTCGAGGCCCTGAGAACCATTCCGATCTACGATTTTATCTATGTTCAATAAACAATGCCCCTACCGTCGTTCTCGCACCATCGTCAGAATGCTCGACCCATTCTGACCGGAAGTAAAATAAAATCGGAGACTATTTCGGGGCAGTAATATCGGGAATTTCCGATCGAGGCCCAGAAAACTATTTCGAGCAGCGATTTTATCTTTGTTAAATAAACAATGCTCCAATCGTCGTTCTCGCTGCATCTTAGACTTCTTGCCCCATTCTGACCGGAAGTAAGATAAAATCGGAGACGATCGCAGCATCGTCAGACTTTTCGACCCATTCTGACCGGAAGTAAGATAAAATCGGAGACGAATTCGGAGCAGTAATATCGGGAACGTACGATCGAGGCCCCGAGAACCATTCCGAGCTACGATTTTATCTTTGTTGAATAAACAATGCTCCTACCGTCGTTCTCGCACCATCGCCAGACTTCTCGACCCATTCTGACCGGAAGTAAGACAAAATCGGAGACGATTTCGGGGCAGTGATATCGGGAATGTTCGCTCGAAGCACCGAGAACCATTCCGAGCACCGATTTTATCTTTGTTAAATAAACAATGCTCCGACCGTCGTTCTCGCTGCATGGTCACACTTCTCGACCCATTCTGACCGGAAGTAAGATAAAATCGGTGACGATTTCGAGGCAGTAATATCGGGAACGTACGATCCAGGCCCCGAGAACCATTCCGATCTACGATTTTATCTTTGTTCAATAAACAATGCCCCTACCGTCGTTCTCGCACCATCGTCAGAATGCTCGACCCATTCTACCCGGAAGTAAGATAAAATCGGAGACTATTTCGGGGCAGTAATATCGGGAATTTCCGATCGAGGCCCCGAAAACTATTTCGAGCACCGATTTTATCTTTGTTAAATAAACAATGCTCCAATCGTCGTTTTCGCTGCATCTTTAGACTTCTTGCCCCATTCCGACCGGAAGTAAGATAAAATCGGAGACGAATTCGGTCCAGTAATATCGGAAAAGTTCGCTCGAGGCCCCGAGAACCATCCCGAGCACCGATTTTATCTTTGTTAAATAAACAATTCTCCTACCGTCGTGCTCGCAGCATCGTCAGACTTCTCGACCCATTCTGACCGGAAGTAAGATAAAATCGGTGACGATTTCAGGGCAGTGATATCGGGAATGTTCGCTCGAGGCCCCGAGAACCATTCCGAGCACCGATTTTATCTTTGTTAAATAAACAATGCTCCTACCGCCATTCTCGCAGCATCGTCAGACTTTTCGACCCATTCTGAAGGGAAGTAAGATAAAATCGGAGACGATTTCGGGGCAGTAATATCGGGAATGTTCGCTCGAGGCACCGAGAACCATTCCGAGCACCGATTTTATCTTTGTTAAATAAACAATGCTCCGACCGTCGTTCTCGCTGCATCGTCAGACTTCTCGACCCATTCTGACCGGAAGTAAGATAAAATCGGTGACGATTTCGGGGCAGTAATATCGGGAATGTTCGCTCGAGACCCCCTAGAAATATTCCGAGCATCGATTTTATCTTTGTTAAATAAACAATTCTCCTACCGTCGTTCTCGCAGCATCGTCAAACTTGTCGACCCATTCTGATCGGAAGTAAGATAAAATCGGAGACGAATTCGGGGCAGTAATATCGGGAATCTTCGCTCGAGGCCCCGAGAACCATTCCGAGCACCGATTTTATCATTGTTAATTAAACAATGCTCCTACCGTCGTCCTCGCACCATCGTCAGAATGCTCTACCCATTCTGACCGGAAGTAAGATAAAATCGCAGACTATTAGAGAATGTAATTATGAAGCTGCGATCAAAATTCAAATCGATTCATGCTAAGGGCTCGCGTATTCCGGCCTCCCAGTTTGAAAAACAATTTTTACAAGATGGGCTCTGTCGTCGCTATTTTGTATGAAAATTACAATAATTTTTACATACTTTAATATGTCTTACATAAACCCTCTCATAAAAAATGCTATTCCTTGTTTCATACTGCCAAAATAAATTGTCAAAGTTAGGCCTAATTTTCTGCCGCTCGAGTGGTGTTACCCCTTAAGAGGAACCGCAAACAGAGTCGCAACGCTTTGGGATTTCCATAATCAACCCGTATCGGTACGTGACAAATTGTATCTCAGGCGGTGCAGAAGATCTTCTCATCTATTTTCAATCCTAAAAAAACGTCGTATCGATTTTCGTCTGCCGGAACCGACTGATTTTGCCTCCCCCAATGAGAAAATGGAAAGCTTCTCCTCATGTTTCCTAACCCAGCTCGAACACACTTTGAGATGATATTCGTACAGAAAAATGTATTTTTGGATATCAATCCGACTATGATACTGAACGGAGTGGTCGAATGCGAAATGAAATCCCGAAAACATCCAATTCTCGAAAATGTAGCGTCAAGTTATTGAGAGTTTGTTAATAAAAACTTACGTATTGATTTTTTTTCAATACGCAAAAAAAAATCGCTCGGTATATTGAAATTCGATAATCATTCACAATTCTTTGGTTTCGTTAATTTTTATTACTTAAGGAAGCAAAAAGAACAGGCTCTCTCGATGGATAATCGCGGCAAAATTCGTAAAGGTCATTAATTGCGGCGCGCTTCACGCTTTGGCACGCAATACGCCGAGCGATAGCAGACGATAGGTGAACCGTCAAATCGTGTGTCACGATTCTCGGGCCGAATAGGTTGACAGGCAACGTAGCGAATCATTCGCTAAACGTCAGATCATGCGCGCTGGCATTTGTCAAACGCTGCTGTTTCGCAGAACCTTCTTGACGTCGGCTACGACTTCGTGGCCCTTCGTCTACTCTTCTGCCCTTTTCGATCGTCCAACATGGCGGATTCGAGCGTTAATTTCGAAGATCGAACGCCTATTTTCTAATGCTTCCCATTTGATGACGGAGGCGAAAAAAAGAAAACGGCTCGGTAGAAATCTTCGGAGTAACCTGCCGAACCCGGCATTTCCCGCTGTTACACCTATTCTGGATCACCCTGTATATATATATATATACAGACTGTCCCTCTTATCTCTGCCACCCGAAATAACTCGGTAATTATCGACGTCACAGAAAAATGTTCCAGATGAAAGTTGTACGGTGTGAAGGGGGCCATCAAATGCGACCATTTTTTTTATTTCGGTGGAGGCGCTGACGCACAGTGAAGGTAACCGCCACTTTTTTAAATGGAATAGTACATTTTTTCAACCATCGTGTGCAGCACCTCAAGCCGCATAAAAAAACATTAGGGGGTCAAAGGCGTTCAAGATCATTCAAGGACGGTATCGATGATTCAAATCTAAATATCTCGTATTACTATCAAATATTTGGTGGTGATCCGAGATATTTAGATTTGTATTTCATTTTAATAGGTGACCTTGAATGACCTTGAACGACTTTGACCCCCTAATGTTTTTTATGCGGCTTGAGGTGCTCCACTCGATGGTGGAAAAAAAGTACCATTCCATTTTTAAAAGTGGAGGTGTCCTCTACTGTGCGTCAGCGCTTTCACCGAAATAAAAAAAAATCAGTCGCATTTTATGGCCCCTTCACATCGTACAACTTTTGTCGGGAACATTTTTTTGTGACGTCGATAATGACCATGTTATTTCGGGTGGCAGAGATAAGAGGGACATCCTATATATATATATATATATATATATATATATATATATATATATATATATATATATATATATATATATATAGGTTGTTACGTACCGAACGGTACCCCGGGTTTCCCGAGTGAAATATTATTTTGTGGGCTGCTCTGCTCGTCCCATACGGGCCCGAGTTCTCTGGGAGGATAAAGGGGAGGATGCCAGAATACTTTGGTCGTTCCGATTATAACATGGTTTATTTATTAATAATAGCCGACTTACAATGTTGTTGACGCCTGAATGAGTGAACACATACACACTCACTAATTTTAAAAATATAGAACTGGTTAATTCGATACAAAGTAATTTAACGGCGCGGCTCGTGTTATGTTTTCATTTTGAAAGAATGAAATTAGATGTACTAATGAATGCGTCTCTATCGCGGCGGTGTCGACTGCGCACAAGTCTGACAATCCTGTGCAACCACCTTTTGCACCGGGTTCACTAGGGGATACTATCCACCTCCCAAATGCAAGGGAATTATGGTTGCCGCGGAACGCTTTGTGCGTGAGTAGGAATCCGAACCCAGGGAACAACCCCGTAGACGCGGTACTCGCGAGACCGTTTTAACGACCGAAGACTGACGGACGCGAACCCGTGAAGACGCGGGAGTCAGGGATCGCAACTTGCTTTCGACCGGAGTTGTACCCCAACACCAGGTTACTTCCGTGGCTAGATGGGAACTAAAAATATTCACTGCCACCGGACCGATGTTAGCTCGGTAGCTATCACTCCGGTGGGGGTTTTTGACAACGTCCACGGAAAGTTGGTCGCTCCCGAAGTGGTCGCTCCGGTGGGGGTTTTTGACAACGTCCACGGAAAGTCGCTCGCTCCCGAAGTCCCACGGTCGAACTCCGCGGATCGGGCGATGCTCGATCAGCGGAATTCGATCGGGTACATCCGGTCTCACTATCGGCGTTTCCACACCCGACACCGCACAGAGACACGAGGCGACTAAGTCGTCAGTCAAATAATGAAAGCTAAACCCGTTAATAAAAACCCAATTATTGATATTACTAAACAAAACATTAAAAAGTTACGGAGACGTGACACCCACCCCCCTCCCCCTTGAAAATAGTCGACGTCCTCGTTGACGGTTATAATTTTAAACCTTAGTATGTTAGTTTTTTTTTATATCGAAAGATTACAAATGTTGGCGATAGTCCGGTGTTGGCACCTCAAGGAACCTGTGGTTCTTGCCGAGGGACGGATCGCGGAGCCAGGGTTGGCGGACTCCGAATGTGCTGACAGGCGATCACGTTACTCGGCCCTGTTGCCGCAACGCTTGATTCTGCAGTACGATTGTTGACTTCAGCATAGGTTGGAGACTCCGTTTCGCTCACGTTTCCTCCGATTTCCCGTTGCGGACGGACTCGCAAACATTCGCCCATACGTGTGCGTGCGGTCATGAGGCAACCACGCGAAAGGTAAAATCCGAATACCAGTGCTAAGCAGGCCTGGCTGGCGTAGCTTGCGACAGTGTGGTAATATCGGGTGTCGTCCTCTCGCCGGTGTTTTCCGATGTCGTACATCTTTTTCTCGATGGCGCGCAGAGACTTTCCCGCAGGAAGGGGCGATCGGATCCTGTCCCTCCGAGGAACCTGGGTCATCACGTCGGGCTGACAGAGGAGTCAGCAAGTCCTCCGTTCCTTCTGCCTGTAGTATCGGAGCGAGGACCGACACGTTGAGAGCGAGACCAGGCTGATAGTAGTACTGTTCTCGACTCGCATACACCCGTAGGCTGGTGAGGGTAGTCGTACGCGTCGTTCCGACACAATTAGGGCGGAGTTGTAGTACCCCGGCCCCTCGAACCACTACTTCGCGCGGGGGCCTTGCCGAGCAGGCTATACGGAGGGCTGTCGGGCGGGAGAGAGAAAACAGCCATCCTCCTTGGGTTGGTAGGTACTTCCAGTAGTCTGAGTGATCCGGATGCACCCGTACGTCGCAATGTTGAAACGCCTCAGCCGTGGGTTTCATCAACAATTGCACTTCGCAGACCTTGGATGAGAGAGCAATCTGTATCGGCGTCCCGCCGGAACAGATAAGGCGGCGTCCATTCTTCCTACATCCTGAGTGATACTCCTGGTCGGCGAGGAAGTAAGTACGGTGGTCACTGGCGATGGCGATATAGTGAGCCACGGGGAGGACATGGGCAGACCCCGTCCCATTGTTGAACGCCTGCGGCACCGGCCAGGGATGCATCCGGTAGAGGTTGTACGTAGTGCGGTCAAGTAGCGGGATGTGCGCTACAATCAACACCTTATCCCGGTAGGACAGTAGGTCCGTTTGGACTAGGGCCGCGACATTTTCCTGGCGCAAGTGGTCCAGGGGGAGGGGGAACTCTACACCTCCGGCGTTGAGTAGCACCTCCTTGGCCACGGCGATTAGCTGGTCCTTCGTCACCGCCTCGGGGTCGAGTCGACCTTCGGCAGCCGCGGCAATGGTCCGAACGTACCGGGAACACGCGTCGATGTACCGTTCCAGTTTTGCTTCCACTCGATTAGCGTAGTTGGTGAGAGTCAGATTGTACTGGCCCAGAGCAGACTGGTTGGTCAAGGCCTGCAATTCCTGATGCACCCGTGCCACGAGTCCATACACGTCGTTGACACGCCGGGTCTCCTCGGCGTGTTCTCGCTGCAGGGTTTGGAGGTGGGTTGATGCGATGTGCATTTGATGTCCCACCAACTGCGTGATCCGACTCTGATCGTGGAATAGCCTGTTGATCTGCCCCGTGATGTAATGGGCATCGTCCTCGTTCAGGGTCCCGAAAAGCGACTTACTCACGGTCCCAACGAATCCGAATCGGGCGGATCGCTTCTTCATCGTGGTGGGGGAAGGGGGCAATCGTACATCCGATCGATCAGTTAGTCCCCATAGCTCACCCACAAGATGCCTCGCGTGAGTGAAGCGAGTGAGAAGGTAGTCCTTCCGCAGCAGATGGTGACAGGCAAGGACAGTGTTGTGTCTACGGCACTCCCTTGCTATCTGGCCGAGCTGTTCCTCATCGTTCGGGAAGGACTCGGCAAACTTGGCAACCTCGACAAAGATTGTCATGCGCCAGTCTGCCTGTTGTAGTCGTACTGGTGCTGCCTTCTCGAAGTACAGGCCTGGGCTGTCGGTGATAGTGGTGACTTAATGAGCTTCTTTCATTGCGGACTCGAAGTGGGCGCAACTCAGCAGCAGAAGGACGGAGTAGAGGTTCCGCATCTATACGTAACAGACGTTCCGGCGGCTTATTCTAACTGGATGTTCCTACGCGTGCGCTAGCTTAACCTTATCGACATGTTTGCGGAATCTCTCCCCGCTTTCGGTCTCCAAAATGACATTGCTCCCATCCGTGATCGACTGTATAGTATAGGGACCGTGGTATTGGCTGTCGAATTTTCCCTTACGCGGCTACTTCTGGTCGTAAACCTGATCCCCTGCCTTGCCCTCGAAAGGACGGCATCCTCTGTCGTAGTAGGCCTTCGAGCGGTTCAGGTTGTCCCCGGCGATCTCGCGAATCTCTGACTGGCGCTTAACGAGCTCGGTGACGAAGGAGTTTAAGGTGGGGAGCCTGTCGTCGGTCGGGAATTGGCTCGGCTGACGCGCGGGTTTCCCAAACACGATTTCATGCGGCGTGAATTTGTTGCTTCATGCACGCTCGTATTGTAGGAGAATTCGGCAAACGGCAGTAACCGGTCCCAATCATCGTATTTGTTAACGTAGTGCTTGATGTACTCCGCTAGCACGATGTGACTTCGTTCTAACGAGCCGTTCGTCTGAGGACGATACCCTGAAGTGGTCAAATGATTCACCTTATAAATCTTTGAGACTTCGTGAAGCAAGTTGCTCGTGAACGAAGTGCCTCGATCAGTTAAAATAGCTCGCGGAGCACCGAATTGGTTATAAAGGCGGCGAACAATCGCCTCCGCGATGGTTGCAGCCTTTAGATCAGGTATTGGCTCCGCGAGGCAGTACTTCGACAGCTGATCTTGCATCGTCAGGATGTGCCTATTCCCATGCGCGGTGATAGGCAGTGGCCCGACAGTATCTAAAGATACCTTGTCGAAGGTGTCTACTGGCGTGTCCGTTATGAGCATGGGCTCGCGCGTTTTTACACGAACGAGCTTTTGCTCCTGGCAGCTTTTACAGCGTCGAATAAAGTTTTGCACGTCATTCCGCAGGGTGGGCCAGTAGAATCTCTCTCGAATCCGACGATATGTCTTGGTTACGCCCTTGTGGCCTCCAATGAAACTCGAGTGAGATTCCGTAATGATGCCCTCCCTGTCTTCGGGCGACGGCACCTTTATTTTTCCGTAGCATATGGCTATGCTCATTCTCATGTCCGAGAACACGGAATGGAGCGCGGGCAAAAATGTGTCTCGAGGCAGATCGTCGGTGAAATCGCCATGCCGCGAAATTCGGAACGAGGGAACCGGCGCCAGCTGGATCACTCGTCGCAAATTTTCCAGACCAATTTTGACTTTGGACGGATCGGTAGGATCATAGTAACGGAGCTTGACGATTACCGTGTACACTTTATGTCGGCCATATTCGGTGACGGCCACCTGTCCTAGTCCCAGATTCTTCGCCCTCAAGGACGACGGATCCAGGATACCCAGATCGCATAATAATTTTCCAATCGGGGTTACCAGCTCGCCGTCGGCGGAGGCGAAGTGGACATAGTTATCGCGCCTGCCCGTAAGGCAGTCACGATCACCCACAATCTGGGACGTCGGCCCCTCGATTTTTCTGGATGTTCTTTCGGTTGCGATCTCCCTTTTCGCAGGGTGCGTCGACGGGTCCCACAGGCTGAAGCGCAGCGATGACGTCGGCAATGACGGCCGCTGGGGTTTCGAGGAAACCTCACTCCCTCCCTCTCGCACGGGGGACAGCCTCGTAGCCCCAGCAGGCGATGCAGAGACCGTCGGTGTTTCATGAGGAAGGAAGGGCAGCGGGGGCTCGACCAGCTCACCCGTACCGCTCGTACTCTCCACCGCACACGAGATGGGAGCGTGCGTCTGGTTAAGGGATATCTCCGGCGGGGGCATCGCCCTGTCTCGCTCGGAGAATAGCCGATCGAGCAGTGCCGACGCTGCCTGTGGAGAGGAGAGGGGCGGGCCTGCACGGGCCGTGGCTTCATCTCTAACAGAGTCGTGCAAAACTGTAGACGCTGCTATAGGGAGTTCCATAGCCTCGCTCTCGTCGTCCGCTTCACTGTCCCCCTCGGTCCGCCTCAGCGCATAGGGAGCTAGCTGACTAGTCCTTTTCAGGAGCTCCTCGTCACTGGCTGGCTGAAATCTTTCAGATAGCCGTGATATGCGACGACTGAGCTCCGCATCCGTACCGTCCTCGTCAAAGGGGTCCAACTCGTTCAAGACGCCTTGGACCTCCTCGTCTATTTCCGCTCCCTCCGAGATATGGCCCGGGAGCAATATTTCTTCCTTGCCCGGAGGGAGGTCATCGGTCTTGTGGAATTTATTCTCGAGTTGCTGTAGCGACTCGTCAAATTTCGCAATCGAGTATTGTAGAGGGTCAAGGACGGTGATGTCTTTATCAGAGACCATTTCCTCTACGGGGGTGCTGTCTTCCGTATCGCTAGGAGGAGGACTGACAGCAACCGCGTACTCGTACGACCGGGAAGGGTCACTCGTGATTTGCACTGGCGGATCCTTCATTGGCCGGACGGGTGGTGCCGACGGTCGTTTTAGAGGTCGTTTGGGAGGGAGGAGCGGCGCGGGTAACATACTCCGGTGCATTCGTTGTATCGGCCGCCCCTCCTCCGCCGAGCTCGCCTCGGATGTCTCCGAATACTTAGGGGCCGGCCGCGACGAGGTCGCGGGGGCGGTTCGAAGCCGCGTACGGGTCGCAACGGCACTCACATCCAGAGGAGGAGGTACCCGTCGGTTCCACTGCGTCGAGGCTGACGTCGCGTTCTTCGACGGCGGCGTCGGGTTCTGGGAATCGGAGCGTGCCCTGGGTCTCCCCTTTTGGATGGGAAGCACCACAGCCGTATCCTCCGACCACTCGGAGTCGCTTGACTCTGAGGACAGCGGGTTTATCGGGTTCCAGGAGAGTGCGTCGGCGTTCAAATTTAATCGACCCGGTTTATAAACAAACTCGTAGTCGTAATTTTGAAGGCTCAGTCTCCATCGGACTAACCTCTTACCAGGATCGTTCATTGTGCCGATCCATTTAAGAGGCTCATGATCCGAGATAAGTTTGAACTTCCGGCCGTAGAGATATGGCTGGAAGTGCTCTAAAGCCTTAATCACCGCCAAGCATTCCATCTCGGTCGTCCCATAGTTCACCTCGGCGGGCGAGAGGATGCGAGAAAAATAGGCGATCGGTAGATCAAGCCCATCTCGCTCCTGGCCCAGGACGGCTCCGATTGCACAATCGGAGGCATCCGTGGTGAGAGTGAACGGACGGTTAAAATCGGGGTATTGCAGGACAGGTTTCGTACACAGAGCCTTTCGTAAGTCCCGGAAACTGCGGCGCGGTTCCTTTCCCCAGGCGAAGGTCTTCCCCTTCTTGAGCAGGTCAGAAAGAGGCTTCGCCCGGCCCGAGAAATTCGCAATGAATCTTCGGTAATACCCGGCGAGTCCAAGGAATTGTCGAACATTTCTTGCCGTTCTCGGACTCGGGAAACGTTTTACAGCCTCAAGCTTCCGCGGGTCAGATCTTAGCCCATCTCGCCCAATTATGTGGCCGATATAGCATACCTCCCGTTTGAGGAACTCACACTTATCCGGCTCGAGTACCAAGTTTGCTTCCCGCAGACGATTCATGAGGCGACGGACCTTCTTCCCGTGTTCTTCCAGCGATCGGGCGAATACTACGATGTCGTCAAGGTACACGAATAATTCGGCACCTTGCAGGCCTCGGAGTACACTATCCATTAATCGCTGGAACGTGGCGGGGGCGTTCTTTAATCCTTCAGGCATTCGAACGTATTCATAGTGCCCGTTAAGCGTAGAGAACGCAGTCTTTCCGCTATCGCGAGTGTCCATGGGAATCTGTTGAAAGCCGCTCGCCAGATCGAATGTCCAGAAATATCTTGCCTCGCGCAGCTGATCCAATATATCCAGGATATTTGGCAGTGGATAGGCGTCAGAAATTGTTTTCTCGTTAAGCTTCCTGAAATCTATCACCATTCGCATCCGCGGCCGACCTTGTGAATCGGGTTTCTTCGGTACGATCCATACCGGAGAGTTGTACGGGGACTGCAAAGGGGTAATGATTCCATTATCGAGCTTTTTCTGGATCTGTGTATCGATTTCTTCACGGTGTATAGTGGGAAATCGATACTGCCGAGTGTTAATGGGTCGGTCGTCTACAGTTGGAATACGATGGGCGACCAGGCTTGTACACCCAAGGCCATCTCCGGGAAGTTTGATTAGGGTTTTCTTCAACGATACTCAGGACGTGTTGACGCTCGAGTTCGTTCAACCCGTCCAATCGCAGTGCCGTCATCACTGCTGCAACGCGATCGTGCGGTGGATCGTCGGTGTCATCCGTTGAGTCATTATCGCTGCAGCCTACGTCCCAGAATTCGAACGGGAGTATCTCTTGGGGGGATACCTCAATGTCTATGTCGTGATTTAAGGTGTTTATCGCGAGCACGTGACATACGCCGTTCTTTTGACGGACCAACGCATCCCGGATATAAAGGCCGTCCTCTGTCACAATCCGTGGCAGGTAAGTAGTATAACAGGACTGATTCTAACCCAGGGATCTCAGGAGGGAGCGGGGCGGGGGGCTCCAGCGCGGGGAAGCCAAGTGCGGTGGTACGGCCGAGGGGGGAGGGGTCGCCGGGCGCGTGTGACGTCACAGAAGGGCCGCTGTGGAGGGGGGGCCATAAGGTCCGTGAAGGGACTGGCGGGAGAGGGAAGCCGGCGTCGATGAGTGTTTTGTGTGTGTGTGTGTGTTTGTGTTTGTGTGGAAGGAAGGGGGAGGGGGGTAAAAAGAATGCTTCGAATTAAATGACAATAAAACAATAGTTTATTAATAATTAAATTGAACAATGACCTTGCATAGTATATATTATACAAAAAGTCGTTGGTGTGTGTGTGTGTGTGTGTGTGTGTGTGTGTGTGTGTGTGTGTGTGTGTGTGTGTGTGTGTGTTGGCTTGTTTTTCATTCATTCAAATTATATTATTTTGAATATCCGCGGCGGATCCGTTGTCCTGGAACATAAAAAATCATGCATCTCATTAACTTATCAAACATAATCATACTTTGAATCATACTAAAGATAATACGAACTATCGACGTAGTATAAGTTCAGGCAGGTGGGACACGTGTCGCGCATTGAAGCTTGGTGGGTTGGCCCGCCGCAGTTGGTACAAAATATCCCCTGGATGTTGTTAAACCGTTCGCTGAAGTGGCCACATCGTTGAATTAGTCGATCAACCACGCCCCGCATATCAAAGTAGCACAACACGCAAAATTTCGCCCGATCATTTTCGGTGAGATATTCGTAGTTCACACAGCTCATGACGCCCCGGTTCAACCGATTTATGTGCTGCTGGTACACTATGATTTCACGCACATAATGGACTCCTTTATCTAAGGCATCACCCAATCCACTATCAAATGATTCCGTATCACTGTCCATCTCGGCCAGTTCCATGTTATCATGTGCAAGCACTTCAATGCCCGTCCACTCATCATCGTCATCACCGGCGATATCAATAACGTCTTCGTTTACCCCAACATCCACTTCGTCGTCATCGGCGATATTCACAACAACATCCATCTTATCATCGACGAGATCGATCACTTCAATTTAGTTCGACATTTTTCTTAACTGATTTTCCGTTTTCCGACTCTTCCACAATGACACCTCGGAGGTTGAAGACTGGAATGGCGAAAACTGCTGTTCCGATCCTTCTTCAGATTTCGATTTTTGGATCCTCATAAGCTTATAGTAGGATGGGGGATGACCAACAGGTGTGAAATAGTTTTCAACATTAGTTGGGACTTGTAGAAAAAAAACCTTGCAGGATGGTGCATCCTGGCCAGGGATAAACGAAAAGTTTTTTTTTCTTAACCAACCCTGTGGGGTAGGCTGTGAAGAAAAGTGTGCACTCGTGGAGGCGAAAGCTGGCCAGGCTCGCCAATCGTTGACTTTTGCGATCTCTACAGAACAGCGTCTAGGTCATGGAGACTGAACTGGCGTATTATAAAGAGCATCTTAGAGTTTTCAATATATATTGCCACGTGTTCCAGTACGTATGAAGTCCAGCCTGTCACGAGTCATAGGGCTCTTCGCAGAGCGACATCAAACCTATTCAAGTGACACTTGAGGCTATACAGTTCTTACCAAATCAGCCATATTCTTAAGGCATTTTTTTTCTTCGTCCACGTTCGAAGCCAGCCTCCGTGCATAGGGAACATTTTGATAAAATAACATTCCGCTCAAGTAATGTCTTGGCTATCCAAAAGACATATACGAAAACGACGTATTTATTATAAAACAATCAACTTTATGGATCTATGACCGTAGCATTTTTTTTTAGGCTTCGACCGCTGATCCCACTGCATGCACCATTTGTGCATAGATGCACTCGCGGTCTGGAATATTCACAAAATACTTTTTTTTTGCTCCCGTTGAACCCCGACCGGCTCTTTCTGTGTATGTATTTATTTTTCATGTTTTCCACAATAAAAGATATCAACGCGATATTAAAAAACTCTGGTGGAGGTGTTTCTTTTACATTTTCCGAGCTAGAAGGGAACGGCAAATTTTTTTTCTGATGGGAGACCATTTTTAATCATCCGCAGCGCTCAAAAGTGGCCACACTTTGAATAAAGCAGTGAGTTAACATATCTCTCTGGGAAGACTTTTGGACTCGTTAATATAGAGAACAAAACAATGAACCATCAGAAGAAATCTTGCACAACCACGCCACGCTCTTAAGTTCGATCGACGACTGTGCTGTGTGGAAGCAATAGATCGTCGAGTTCATCGAAGTACTGAAAACGCAAAGCCGAATTAAGCGGCAACGATTATCAACTAAACATCAATAGTCATTGATAGGCCAAATACCGCATTTGGAAGGATTGAAGTATTCCATGTACAGGCATTTTATATGCATGGGTGCAGGACACAGCGGTGATGGGTTAATGTGGCGAGAGCTCAACTTGAAAGCGTGATGGTCCATACTTTAACCCGTGCTCGATAAATGTCAACAACGTGGAAGTAGTTGAGCTTTACGAAAAATACGTAATCTTGCAATAAATGTAAATAAGTATAAATCAATACGCGTTGAATGTTATATCTCAGTGCCACGGGTAATAATGATTATGGGGGCTGCGATTAATGTGCAATCAAGAGATAATCCACGTTTCGCATGGGTGACAGTCACAGCTTTACACCCAGCTGAACGAAACAGTGACCACGGATCTTCCCACATTCATTATTCGACGGTATTGAATCGATCGAATATTGGATTCCCAGTAACTATAGGTCATATTTTTAAAAAAATTGTGCTTCAAAACAATTTATCCATCAATGTGTATACCACCGAAGAAGACATTGCTCCGATATGCGTGGCTCAGCATAAGAAGAAGAAAAGCATATCGATTTGCTATACATACAAGATACCGAAGATAACAATGTATGACATATCACATATATAAAGAACTTGTCAAGCCTCGTGCGCGCAGAACAGAGACAACCATTAAAAAATATATATATATATATATGCCATCGGTGTGTGGAGTTAACACAATTACTATATCGTCATATGTGGGAGACGAATTGAACAACAATCCATTATTTCGCAGGTGTCTGCATTACTTTAGATCAACGGATAAACTACAATCACATGAGATCGATTATGGAGCAATAAAGCACTGCGCCATCCGACTATCAAATGATGCCGATAAGTGGCTCCAAATCATCAACTCCAATCGGAAAGCAACACATCCATTTACTGTAAATGCCTATTTGGAGTGTTTTTTTCACTAATTATAGAGAAAAGATGAGAGTGTGCAAAGTCTGAAGAGAAGAACGTAGCAGAGGATATGTATCAATATCATAAAGTATTTACTATTCATTACCACATGTGTTTTTCCTACGATGAATCGCTATTATAGTATCGATCCCATCACAGCGCCGATTGCATATCATAGTTTGTGACGGAACTGGAAAAACTAGTGCTGTGCATAAAATACATTTTCTACGAAAATTGATGCTCGTCATGAGTTAATTCTAATAACTCCACGCAATGGCACTCGTTGTGCATTCAGTCATCATTAACCACTAGAGGGAGAAGTCGAATTACTCAAGATATAATGGCGTATGCCCCACATAATATTAGATGAGATCAATAAATTATCATTACTTCGAACATTGGAAAGTGGGCGATACTTGAATATGAGTTTTCGCTCTTGGGATCTATACGACTGTCCAACGCTTCAAAGTCCTACGAAACATTCATGGACCGTAAAAGCTGCATCCTAACTAAAGAAACCAAAATATGTAATTGGTGCGGTGCAGACTGGTAAAAAAAGATAATGTATGGCAAAGGACATTATATTATTCACCGACTGCAAACTCACAAATGCTAAACTTTATCTCAATTCATCATTTTTTTCTCAAGATGACTCGAATTTGGACTTCAAAAAAGTTTCAACATTTTGTTCAAAATGTACTCTCGAATTTGTAAATACCATGATGACTGCAACAGTGATCGTTCTGTACTAACCATCGCCAAGTCTTAATGTAACGACCCTCTCACGGTTAATGATTGAACGAATCAGAACGAGCATGTAAAAAATGCTACCGTAGATGTGTGAATAGAGTTCGAATGCGAAGAAGATTCACCACCGAATACAACTGCATATTGTTTTAATCTTAAATGATCGCGTTGTTGAATAATGTCCATTGACCGACATTATCCGTAAAATTGCATAGATCAGCAAAATCTGCGAAATACGAAGCATCGTGGTTGATTCGTAATCATCATGGTCTAATTTGGGCATATGGAAACGTTCCATATAGCATGGCTGGAGGTTAAATTAAAACAGCTTAAGTTAAAGGTTCAACGGACGACGACATCTGTCCTATCGTATATGTTAAGGGTCAGGAAAAACGAGAATAGCTAGCTGATATAATAAATATGAAAAATGAGCTATTTATTGAGTCGTTCAATATAGACTTTGACGATATGGATGTTTCAAGTAAATTAGATGGAAGTTTTACTCTACGATGTGAAAAGCATAAAAACAGTTGTGCCTTACAAAATGTATTTGAAATATTTAATTGGTGGCTGAATCATAAAGATTCATGCAAATAAAAGAAATGTAACATTATGTACTTTTTATTCTCCTCACCCCGTACTTAGTTATGTCAGCATCACCTGATATTGGATTGTGCAACTGAATATAATATAACTTTCGAATGTGAAACTCATTTTTTTTGTATGGAATTAGATTGAAAATAAATTAATATAATCGCCCAATGATAATCGAAGACATTCATCAGTATGCGTTCGTTAGATGATCGTGAGCCATTTGTTGGAAGTTTGCGAGGCATTCGAAGATTTTCGATAGTCGTTCGTGAAGCGTTCCAGAGACTTCCGAAGACATTCATAAGACGTTCGAAGCCATTTAAGAGACGTTCGAAAACATTCATAAGGCGTTTGCAGACACGCATGAGGGGTTCGAAGAGTTTCAAGAGACTTTCTACGACGTTCATGATACGTTTGAAGATGTTCGTGAGACATTCAAGAGACTTTTGAAAACGTTCATAAGACGTTTGAAGACATTTATGAGAGGTGCGAAGATCTTCGGAGACTTTCGAAAACGTTCAAGATATCTGTGACGATATTTATAATTCGTTTAAAGACATCGATGAGGGGTTCGAAGACGTTTGAGAGACTTTAAAAGACATTCACGAGGGGTTTGAAGACGTTCAAGAAACTTTCGACTAAATTCAAGAGACTTTCGACGACATTCATAATACGTTTGAAGACAGTCATGAGGGGTTCGAAGACGCTTAAGAGAGGCTTTCAAAGATATTCACGAGGGGTTTGTCCAAAGACATTCATAATACGTTTGAAGACATTCAAGAGACGTTTGAAAACATTCATAAGACGGTTGAGTACACGCATGAGGGGTTCAAAGAGTTTCAAGAGACTTTCTACGACGATGATGAGACGTTTGAAGATGTTAATGAGACATTCGAGTGACTTTCGAAAACGTTCATAAGAAGTTTGAAGACATTCATGAGAGGTGCGAAGACCTTCAGAGACTTTCGAAGACATTCAGGAGATCTTTGACAATATTCATAATACGTTTGAAGACATCGATGAGAGGTTCGAAGACGCTTGAGAAACTTTCAAAGACGTTCACAAGGGGTTTGAAGACGTTCAGGAAAATTTTGAATACGTTCAAGAGACTTTCGACGACATTCATAATACGTTTGAAGACATTCATGGGGGGTTCGAAGACGTTCAAGTGACTTTCGACAGCGTACATAATACATTTGAAGCCATTCATGTGGGGTTCGAAGACGCTTAAGGGACTTTCAAAGACATTCACGAGAGGTGCGAAGGCATTCAGAGACTTTCGACATCGATGAGGGGATCGACGATGTTTTAGAGACTTTCAAAGACTTTCACGAAGGGTTTAAAAACTTTCAAGGAACTTTCGAATGCGTTCTAGAGACTTTCGACGACATTTATAATACGTTTGAAGACATTCATGAGGGGTTCGAAGACGCTTGAGAGACTTTCAAAGACATTCACGAGGGGTTCGAAGACGTTCAAGAGACTTTCGACGACATTTATAATACGTTTGAAGACATTTATGTGGGGTTCGAAGACGCTTGAGAGACTTTCAACGACATTCACGAGGGGTTCGAAGACGTTCAAGAGACTTTCGACAGCGTACATAATACATTTGAAGCCATTCATGTGGGGTTCGAAGACGCTTAAGGGACTTTCAAAGACATTCACGAGAGGTGCGAAGGCATTCAGAGACTTTTGACATCGATGAGGGAATCGACGATGTTTTAGAGACTTTCAAAGACATTCACGAAGGGTGTAAAAACGTTCAAGGAACTTTCGAATGCGTTCTAGAGACTTTCGACGACATTTATAATACGTTTGAAGACATTCATGAGGGGTTCGAAGACGCTTGAGAGACTTTCAAAGACATTCACGAGGGGTTCGAAGACGTTCAAAAGACTTTCGACGACATTTACAATACGTTTGAAGACATTTATATGGGGTTCGAAGACGCTTCAGAGACTTTCAAAAACATTTACGAGGTGTTCGAAGACGTTCAAGAGACTTTCGACGGCATACACAATACATTTGAAGACATTCATGTGGGGTTCAGAGACGCTTCAGGGACTTTCAAAGACATTCACGAGAGGTGCGAAGGCATTCAGAGACTTTCGACATCGATGAGGGGATCGACGATGGTTTAGAGACTTTCAAAGACATTCACGAAGGGTTTGAAAACGTTCACGAAACTTTCGAATACGTTCTAGAGACTTTCGACGACATTTATAATACGTTTGAAGACATTCATGAGGGGTTCGAAGACGCTTGAGAGACTTTCAAAGACATTCACGAGGGGTTCGAAGACGTTCAAAAGACTCTCGACGACATTTACAATACGTTTGAAGACATTTATATGGGGTTCGAAGACGCTTCAGAGACTTTCAAAGACATTCACGTTTCACCAAAACTGTATGAATGTGAATGTCTTTGAAAGTCTCTGAAGCGTTTGTCTTCAAACGTATTGTAAATGTCGTCGAGAGTCTTTTGAACGTCTTCGAACCCCTCGTGAATGTCTTTGAAAGTCTCTCAAGCGTCTTCGAACCCCTCATGAATGTCTTCAAACGTATTATAAATGTCGTCGAAAGTCTCTAGAACGTATTCGAAAGTTTCGTGAACGTTTTCAAACCCTTCGTGAATGTCTTTGAAAGTCTCTAAACCATCGTCGATCCCCTCATCGATGTCGAAAGTCTCTGAATGCCTTCGCACCTCTCGTGAATGTCTTTGAAAGTCCCTGAAGCGTCTCCGAACCCCACATGAATGTCTTCAAATGTATTGTGTATGCCGTCGAAAGTCTCTTGAACGTCTTCGAACACCTCGTAAATGTTTTTGAAAGTCTCTGAAGCGTCTTCGAACCCCATATAAATGTCTTCAAACGTAATGTAAATGTCGTCGAAAGTCTTTTGAACGTCTTCGAACCCCTCGTGAATGTCTTTGAAAGTCTCTCAAGCGTCGTCGAACCCCTCATGAATGTCTTCAAACGTATTATAAATGTCGTCGAAAGTCTCTAGAACGCATTCGAAAGTTCCTTGAACGTTTTTAAACCCTTCGTGAATGTCTTTGAAAGTCTCTAAAACATCGTCGATCCCCTCATCGATGTCAAAAGTCTCTGAATGCCTTCGCACCTCTCGTGAATGTCTTTGAAAGTCCCTTAAGCGTCTTCGAACCCCACATGAATGGCTTCAAATGTATTATGTACGCTGTCGAAAGTCTCTTGAACGTCTTCGAACCCCTCGTGAATGTCTTTGAAAGTCTCTCAAGCGTCTTCGAACCCCACATAAATGTCTTCAAACGTATTATAAATGTCGTCGAAAGTCTCTTGAACGTCTTCGAACCCCTCGTGAATGTCTTTGAAAGTCTCTCAAGCGTCTTCGAACCCCTCATGAATGTCTTCAAACGTATTATAAATGTCGTCGAAAGTCTCTAGAACGCATTCGAAAGTTCCTTGAACGTTTTTAAACCCTTCGTGAAAGTCTTTGAAAGTCTCTAAAACATCGTCGATCCCCTCATCGATGTCGAAAGTCTCTGAATGCCTTCGCACCTCTCGTGAATGTCTTTGAAAGTCCCTTAAGCGTCTTCGAACCCCACATGAATGGCTTCAAATGTATTATGTACGCTGTCGAAAGTCACTTGAACGTCTTCGAACCGCCCATGAATGTCTTCAAACGTATTATGAATGTCGTCGAAAGTCTCTTGAACGTATTCAAAATTTTCCTGAACGTCTTCAAACCCCTTGTGAACGTCTTTGAAAGTTTCTCAAGCGTCTTCGAACCTCTCATCGATGTCTTCAAACGTATTATGAATATTGTCAAAGATCTCCTGAATGTCTTCGAAAGTCTCTGAAGGTCTTCGCACCTCTCATGAATGTCTTCAAACTTCTTATGAACGTTTTCGAAAGTCACTCGAATGTCTCATTAACATCTTCAAACGTCTCATCATCGTCGTAGAAAGTCTCTTGAAACTCTTTGAACCCCTCATGCGTGTACTCAACCGTCTTATGAATGTTTTCAAACGTCTCTTGAATGTCTTCAAACGTATTATGAATGTCTTTGGACAAACCCCTCGTGAATATCTTTGAAAGCCTCTCTTAAGCGTCTTCGAACCCCTCATGACTGTCTTCAAACGTATTATGAATGTCGTCGAAAGTCTCTTGAATTTAGTCGAAAGTTTCTTGAACGTCTTCAAACCCCTCGTGAATGTCTTTTAAAGTCTCTCAAACGTCTTCGAACCCCTCATCGATGTCTTTAAACGAATTATAAATATCGTCACAGATATCTTGAACGTTTTCGAAAGTCTCCGAAGATCTTCGCACCTCTCATAAATGTCTTCAAACGTCTTATGAACGTTTTCAAAAGTCTCTTGAATGTCTCACGAACATCTTCAAACGTATCATGAACGTCGTAGAAAGTCTCTTGAAACTCTTCGAACCCCTCATGCGTGTCTGCAAACGCCTTATGAATGTTTTCGAACGTCTCTTAAATGGCTTCGAACGTCTTATGAATGTCTTCGGAAGTCTCTGGAACGCTTCACGAACGACTATCGAAAATCTTCGAATGCCTCGCAAACTTCCAACAAATGGCTCACGAACATCTAACGAACGCATACTGATGAATGTCTTCGATTATCATTGGGCGATTATATTAATTTATTTTCAATCTAATTCCATACAAAAAAAATGAGTTTCACATTCGAAAGTAATATTATATTCAGTTGCACAATCCAATATCAGGTGATGCTGACATAACTAAGTACGGGGTGAGGAGAATAAAAAGTACATAATGTTACATTTCTTTTATTTGCATGAATCTTTATGATTCAGCCACCAATTAAATATTTCAAATACATTTTGTAAGGCACAACTGTTTTTATGCTTTTCACATCGTAGAGTAAAACTTCCATCTAATTTACTTGAGACATCCATATCGTCAAAGTCTATATTGAACGACTCAATAAATAGCTCATTTTTCATATTTATTATATCAGCTAGCTATTCTCGTTTTTCATGACCCTTAACATATACGATAGGACACATGTCGTCGTCCGTTGAACCTTTAACTTAAGCTGTTATTGAATCTCCAGCCATGCTATATGGAACGTTTCCATATGCCCAAATTAGACCATGATGATTACGAATCAACCACGATGCTTCGTATTTCGCAGATTTTGCTGATCTATGCAATTTTACGGATAATGTCGGTCAATGGACATTATTCAACAACGCGATCATTTAAGATTAAAACAATATGCAGTTGTATTCGGTGGTGAATCTTCTTCGCATTCGAACTCTATTCACACATCTACGGTAGCATTTTTTACATGCTCGTTCTGATTCGTTCAATCATTAACCGTGAGAGGGTCGTTACATTAAGACTTGGCGATGGTTAGTACAGAACGATCACTGTTGCAGTCATCATGGTATTTACAAATTCGAGAGTACATTTTGAACAAAATGTTGAAACTTTTTTGAAGTCCAAATTCGAGTCATCTTGAGAAAAAAATGATGAATTGAGATAAAGTTTAGCACTTGTGAGTTTGCAGTCGGTGAATAATATAATGTCCTTTGCCATACATCATCTTTTTTTACCAGTCTGCACCGCACCAATTACATATTTTGGTTTCTTTAGTTAGGATGCAGCTTTTACGGTCCATGAATGTTTCGTAGGACTTTGAAGCGTTGGACAGTCGTATAGATCCCAAGAGCGAAAACTCATATTCAAGTATCGCCCACTTTCCAATGTTCGAAGTAATGATAATTTATTGATCTCATCTAATATTATGTGGGGCATACGCCATTATATCTTGAGTAATTCGACTTCTCCCTCTAGTGGTTAATTATGACTGAATGCACAACGAGTGCCATTGCGTGGAGGTATTAGAATTAACTCATGACGAGCATCAATTTTCATAGAAAATGTATTTTATGCACAGCACTAGTTTTTCCAGTTCCGTCACAAACTATGATATGCAATCGGCGCTGTGATGGGATCGATACTATAATAGCGATTCATCGTAGGAAAAACACATGTGGTAATGAATAGTAAATACTTTATGATATTGATACATATCCTCTGCTACGTTCTTCTCTTCAGACTTTGCACACTCTCATCTTCTCTCTATAATTAGTGAAAAAAACACTCCAAATAGGCATTTACAGTAAATGGATGTGTTGCTTTCCGATTGGAGTTGATGATTTGGAGCCACTTATCGGCATCATTTGATAGTCGGATGGCGCAGTGCTTTATTGCTCCATAATCGATCTCATGTGATTGTAGTTTATCCGTTGATCTGAAGTAATGCAGACACCTGCGAAATAATGGATTGTTGTTCAATTCGTCTCCCACATATGACGATATAGTAATTGTGTTAACTCCACACACCGATGGCATATATATATATATATATTTTTTAATGGTTGTCTCTGTTCTGCGCGCACGAGGCTTGACAAGTTCTTTATATATGTGATATGTCATACATTGTTATCTTCGGTATCTTGTATGTATAGCAAATCGATATGCTTTTCTTCTTCTTATGCTGAGCCACGCATATCGGAGCAATGTCTTCTTCGGTGGTATACACATTGATGGATAAATTGTTTTGAAGCACAATTTTTTTAAAAATATGACCTATAGTTACTGGGAATCCAATATTCGATCGATTCAATACCGTCGAATAATGAATGTGGGAAGATCCGTGGTCACTGTTTCGTTCAGCTGGGTGTAAAGCTGTGACTGTCACCCATGCGAAACGTGGATTATCTCTTGATTGCACATTAATCGCAGCCCCCATAATCATTATTACCCGTGGCACTGAGATATAACATTCAACGCGTATTGATTTATACTTATTTACATTTATTGCAAGATTACGTATTTTTCGTAAAGCTCAACTACTTCCACGTTGTTGAAATTTATCGAGCACGGGTTAAAGTATAGACCATCACGCTTTCAAGTTGAGCTCTCGCCACATTAACCCATCACCGCTGTGTCCTGCACCCATGCATATAAAATGCCTGTACATGGAATACTTCAATCCTTCCAAATGCGGTATTTGGCCTATCAATGACTATTGATGTTTAGTTGATAATCGTTGCCGCTTAATTCGGCTTTGCGTTTTCAGTACTTCGATGAACTCGACGATCTATTGCTCCCACACAGCACAGTCGTCGATCGAACTTAAGAGCGTGGCGTGGTTGTGCAAGATTTCTTCTGATGGTTCATTGTTTTGTTCTCTATATTAACGAGTCCAAAAGTCTTCCCAGAGAGATATGTTAACTCACTGCTTTATTCAAAGTGTGGCCACTTTTGAGCGCTGCGGATGATTAAAAATGGTCTCCCATCAGAAAAAAATTTTGCCGTTCCCTTCTAGCTCGGAAAATGTAAAAGAAACACCTCCACCAGAGTTTTTTAATATCGCGTTGATATCTTTTATTGTGGAAAACATGAAAAATAAATACATACACAGAACGAGCCGGTCAGGGTTCAACGGGAGCAAAAAAAAAAGTATTTTGTGAATATTCCAGACCGCGAGTGCATCTATGCACAAATGGTGCATGCAGTGGGATCAGCGGTCGAAGCCTAAAAAAAAATGCTACGGTCATAGATCCATAAAGTTGATTGTTTTATAATAAATACGTCGTTTTCGTATATGTCTTTTGGATAGCCAAGACATTACTTGAGCGGAATGTTATTTTATCAAAATGTTCCCTATGCACGGAGGCTGGCTTCGAACGTGGACGAAGAAAAAAAATGCCTGAAGAATATGGCTGATTTGGTAAGAACTGTATAGCCTCAAGTGTCACTTGAATAGGTTTGATGTCGCTCTGCGAAGAGCCCTATGACTCGTGACAGGCTGGACTTCATACGTACTGGAACACGTGGCAATATATATTGAAAACTCTAAGATGCTCTTTATAATACGCCAGTTCAGTCTCCATGACCTAGACGCTGTTCTGTAGAGATCGCAAAAGTCAACGATTGGCGAGCCTGGCCAGCTTTCGCCTCCACGAGTGCACACTTTTCTTCACAGCCTACCCCACAGGGATGGTTAAGAAAAAAAAAACTTTTCGTTTATCCCTGGCCAGGATGCACCATCCTGCAAGGTTTTTTTTCTACAAGTCCCAACTAATGTTGAAAACTATTTCACACCTGTTGGTCATCCCCCATCCTACTATAAGCTTATGAGGATCCAAAAATCGAAATCTGAAGAAGGATCGGAACAGCAGTTTTCGCCATTCCAGTCTTCAACCTCCGAGGTGTCATTGTGGAAGAGTCGGAAAACGGAAAATCAGTTAAGAAAAATGTCGAACCAAATTGAAGTGATCGATCTCGTCGATGATAAGATGGAGGTTGTTGTGAATATCGCCGATGACGACGAAGTGGATGTTGGGGTAAACGAAGACGTTATTGATATCGCCGATGATGACGATGATGAGTGGACGGGCATTGAAGTGCTTGCACATGATAACATGGAACTGGCCGAGATGGACAGTGATACGGAATCATTTGATAGTGGATTGGGTGATGCCTTAGATAAGGGAGTCCATTATGTGCGTGAAATCATAGTGTACCAGCAGCAAATAAATCGGTTGAACCGGGGCGTCATGAGCTGTGTGAACTACGAATATCTCACCGAAAATGATCGGGCGAAATTTTGCGTGTTGTGCTACTTTGATATGCGGGGCGTGGTTGATCGACTAATTCAACGATGTGGCCACTTCAGCGAACGGTTTAACAACATCCAGGGGATATTTTGTACCAACTGCGGCGGGCCAACCCACCAAGCTTCAATGCGCGACACGTGTCCCACCTACCTGAACTTATACTACGTCGATAGTTCGTATTATCTTTAGTATGATTCAAAATATGATTATGTTTGATAAGTTAATGAGATGCATGATTTTTTATGTTCCAGGACAACGGATCCGCCGCGGATATTCAAAATAATATAATTTGAATGAACGAAAAACAAGCCAACACACACACACACACACACACACACACACACACACACACACACACACCAACGACTTTTTGTATAATATATACTATGCAAGGTCATTGTTCAATTTAATTATTAATAAACTATTGTTTTATTGTCATTTAATTCGAAGCCTTCTTTTTACCCCCCTCCCCCTTCCTTCCACACAAACACAAACACACACACACACAAAACACTCATCGACGCCGGCTTCCCTCTCCCGCCAGTCCCTTCACGGACCTTATGGCCCCCCCTCCACAGCGGCCCTTCTGTGACGTCACACGCGCCCGGCGACCCCTCCCCCCTCGGCCGTACCGCCGCGCTTGGCTTCCCCGCCCCGCTCCCCCCTGAGATCCCTGGGTTAGAATCAGTCCTGTTATACTACTCAGGTATCCTTCCTTTACCCCGGGGATGGTTACAGGGATAGCCAGTGGTCTACGCGTTCGTGCCCGGATGGTTAGTATTTTCCTCGCGGGAGAGTTATTATTTGACCGGGGGTGTTCAGTGTCGGAAGTTACGAAGTGACGCGGTCGTATAGGATCACTTGCCAATACGAGTGCGTTGTGGTGAAAGGATAGTTCTGCTTTTTCGCGACGGAAAAAGGGCTTACCGAGTAGGCCATTGCTTTCCGTCGCGAACTCCGAAACCACGTGGAAAGTGTGGCTTACACCGTTAATTGTTAGGTTAACGGTGCCCAAGGAGCACGACTTCTCATTCGAAGGGCCCGTAAATTCACGCAACTTCGCGGGGTCATAACTTATGACCCCTCGAAGGGCGCCAATTTTAATAAAATTGAGGGCGGAACCCGTATCACAGTAAAAATTTTCAATTTTATTTCTGAGTTCGGGCGCTGACAATTTTATTACGGGGGACTCTACTTCGTCCTCCGTTTCCGACGGTGAGTTCGGCCGCTCATCGCCCGATCCGAGTCCTTCTTGAGGCTCTACTTCCGCTGGTCTCTGAACCTCACACCTGAATTTCCGGCTTGGGTACTCGTCGCGCGCGGGCAGGTTTGGCTCGCCGCATCCCCGCGACGAGCCCCCTTGGAGTTTAAAGGCTCCGGGCTTGTCGCGCGCGGTGACTCGTCCCGACGCACGGGTGGTATATCTCGTCCTGCGTCGGAGAGGCGGCGCTTCATCCTGACCCACGGGCAACAGTCGCAGCCACTTATTCGAGCACAGCAATAGCGTTGGTTGCAGCCGTCGCTCGATTCCGGGCTAGGCTTGGCCCACTTATTCCAGGGGCAGCAAGCGCAGCCAGAACCGCGACCACAGCACCACCGCTTTTCGCAGGCCCCCCTCCCTTCCCGAGGGTTGGGACTGGGGGACCTCGCGGGTGGTGACCCCCACCTCCTAAGAATCCCGGCCGGCTTAGGACGTTCTGGGCTCCATTGCTAAGGGCGGGGAGGTGTCGATTCCCGACGGTCGCGGGGTGAGGGGGAGCGCGATTGCGATCTTTTCGGCTCGCCTTGTGCAATTAACGCGAGGGTATCGCGATTCAATGACCGGGACCCCTCGATTTTTTTTTGTTCGTGGGTATCGTATGACGACCCACAGTCCGAGATTCGCTCCGCGAGTTCAACCGCGTCTTTTAGAGTTGTAGGTGCCGCCACGACTAGCAACTCCGCTAGGCGTGTTGGCAGGGCCCGCTGAAAGGACCTGACCGCGGTCTTCGCGATGGGGTCAATCGGATCCGTCGGAATATCGTAACCATAGTCCGACTTCCATGCGTTGCGTGCCAATCCTGCGAGCGCTTTGGTACGGTTATACAGTTCCCGTACCGTTTCGCCCTGGTTCAAGCGCAGTCGCATGAAATCGGACATACAGTCGTCATAATTCCGCGAACGCGAAAGCCCTTCTTTTAGGACGGATGTTAGCTGCGGGATCGACGCGATAGATTCCCCCTGGACACAAAGACGTGCCTCCCCTCGCAATTTGTTTAATACTCCGGCGATAAATTCTGGTTCCCTCGCCGGCTCGATAAAAGCCGCCGCGTTCGCAATATTTTGGAGGAAGTCCCGCAATGATGCGGAACTTCCGTCAAAATCGGGAATACCCGCCAACCGAGTCGAGAGATTCATGCCGCTGATGACGGCACACATATGTTCGATCGAGGTGAACATTATTTGGGACATGTCCCCTGGCAAGGTTGGGTTTGCCATGACCGGTCGCGACGGGATTTCGACAGCCAATGGGGCGGTAATTTAAATTCAAAAGAAATGAGGAAATATACGGATTTTTTTTTATAATTGAAAAATTTGGAAATTTAGAAATATATAATATTGTAAGAAAGTCAAGAATTAATTCGAACACGGAGGGAGCACTGTAATTCGGGAACCTTACAATTACACGAACAGGTGGAGATTCTGGATTCACCAATCCTCTCAGAGAACCATCAGTAGCAGTATCCCACCGCTGCCACCAATTTGTTACGTACCGAACGGTACCCCGGGTTTCCCGAGTGAAATATTATTTTGTGGGCTGCTCTGCTCGTCCCATACGGGCCCGAGTTCTCTGGGAGGATAAAGGGGAGGATGCCAGAATACTTTGGTGCTTCCGATTATAACATGGTTTATTTATTAATAATAGCCGACTTACAATGTTGTTGACGCCTGAATGAGTGAACACATACACACCACACACATACACACTCACTAATTTTAACAATATAGAACTGGTTAATTCGATACAAAGTAAATTAACGGCGCGGCTCGTGTTATGTTTTCAATTTGAAAGAATGAAATTAGATGTAATAATGAATGCGTCTCTATCGCGGCGGTGTCGACTGCGCACAAGTCTGACAATCCTGTGCAACCACCTTTTGCACCGGGTTCACTAGGGGATACTATCCACCTCCCAAATGCAAGGGAATTATGGTTGCCGTGGAACGCTTTGTGCGTGAGTAGGAATCCGAACCCAGGGACAACCCCGTAGACGCGGTACTCGCGAGACCGTTTTAACGACCGAAGACTGACGGACGCGAACCCGTGAAGACGCGGGAGTCAGGGATCGCGACTTGCTTTCGACCGGATTTGTACCCCAACACCAGGTTACTTCCGTGGCTAGATGGGAACTAAAAATATTCACCGCCACCGGACCGATGCTAGCTCGGTAGCTATCACTCCGGTGGGGGTTTTTGACAACGTCCACGGAAAGTTGGTCGCTCCCGAAGTGGTCGCTCCGGTGGGGGTTTTTGACAACGTCCACGGAAAGTCGCTCGCTCCCGAAGTCCTACGGTCGAACTTCGCGGATCGGGCGATGCTCGATCAGCGGAATTCGATCGGGTACATCCGGTCTCACTATCGGCGTTTCCACACCCGACACCGCACAGAGACACGAGGCGACTAAGTCGTCGGTCAAATAATGAAAGCTAAACCCGTCAATAAAAACCCAATTATTGATATTACTAAACAAAACATTAAAAAGTAACGGAGACGGGACAAGGTTATGTTTGAAAAAAATATATAGCACGTTATTCGATAAAACTCTCTAATTATCACAATGATACTAAATAATTGATATAGTTTATGCGATGGAACAAATAATTATAGGAATTCATTTGGTCTCTCATGCCATTTCTGCGAGTAAGATGTTACCTAGCATTCGGTAGCATAGGAGGAGCGTGCGTAGCTATGAGTAGGTAGGTTCTAGTATAGGTGCGATTCCTATATAGGTGAAATATTTTCTTCGAAAACAATTATTTCATAAGGCCAGGAAGAACGAATTACGATACGAAGTCGTTGTGGTAAAACTCTCAATTAAGTGTTTCATTTCATTTTGGATTCATGAAATATTTTATGCATATAGCACACTTGGATTTACAGTGTACATTGTAAGCAAATAAATATTTATTTCAATCGAATCTTTATGTATTCGAATTGCATATATTTAATATTTAAAAAGAATGCATGCAACAAATAAAAAAATATCTTTGAAACAAATAAGATCGTAGTAGGCCGCGAGACAAGGAAAAAAACTATTTGATTTAGATAGATCCTATTTAAATTATTTTTTTTTGTCATCGCGCAGACACCGCGGGGTTCGCGAACGCGCGTTTACGGCGCATTTTTTCGGTACAAAAAGCGCGTGGTTCAAGTTTGTACCGCTTCGTCTGCGCGTAGAAAATACGCCGTGTGCATAGACCCTAATCAAATGCACTGTTGGGTAACTTGTAATGCTGCTACCATTTTTTTCCGTTTGACACGCACCTTCGCCCAGTAACGCTTCCAGCTGCGCGTCTTCAAATTTTTTCGGTAGCTTATCACGCAGTTTATTATCTAAATAAAAATCATGCTTTCCAAATCGCTGAAACCTCTTTTCACACATGCTAACCATGGAGCATGTTGTGTATAAGCATCCGCAATCAAAGGATGGCTTTCAGCTGTAGTTTTCTTCAAAATAAAATAATGCAGTAACACTTCCTCCAAATGACCCCGATTAAGCTTTCCTGTCTAAGTTACGTGCTAGTTACTGGCTCGCCCAATTGAGCTTATACGAACTACCTAATAACTGCCTCACTACGAGCTACTAATATTCTAAACTTTTGTAATATAGCCCTTTTCTACTTGCGGCCCTGGCGATCTTTGCTGTAGATGTCGCTGCGTTACAATAAAAATGCTACCTAGCAACTGGGCCGTACTGGACTAGTCAACTATAGTTACGAACGACACAGTGAGGATATGTGATCCCACGTACTATCATCTAGCGATTGACTCATGACTGGCTTGACAAGTTAAATTTTAGATGCCGTTGCGGGTGAAAAAAATTCTCAAGTGGGTATCTGGCCATGATCTAGCCATCACTAGCTAACTATGGCTTTGCATTCCTTGGCTAGTCACTGTCCAGCAGATCTTGATTACAATTGTCGCTGCCTTTCGATTGAAAAAAATACCTAGTGACTACGTCGTACTTGGCTAGCCAACTGAACTTACCGATAGCGTTGCGAATGCAAAAAAAAACGCCAGCCCACTACATTGTACCTGGTTGTTTAATGAAAGTTACCAATTCAAAAGTTAGGTTACGTTTTGCGGAAATCTGTGTGATGACTATTTCGTTCTGGTTGTTAATGGCAGTGTCGCACAATAAACCTGCTAATCTCTTATGTTTCGAAAAGAATCGGATTTGTTTATTCTACATGTTTCCATTATTGCTCCCTCGTAAATGAAACAAAAAACTATGCACAAGGAAGAATAAACGTGCGAGCGTGTGCAGAAACATTGCCCCATCAAGAATGTGCTAACAAGTGTAGAAGTGTTTAATAATGCCTCATGTAAGTTCAATATACTGATATTTATTTTAATTGTAAATGTTTGTTTTAATATTTTTAGTTACACGTTTATGACTGTATATAAATGTATCTATATACCTTTGTATTTCAACCATACATTCGATCCATGAATCCGATGATACTCAAGCGCAATCAATTGTTAAAATGATATATTTTTTTACGTACATCACTATATATTTCATAAAAAATATGACATAGAAATAATCGAATTCGTTAATATATTTTTTACCATCAAATAGTAAAGGATGTTACTGTTGTTTTTATTTGGTTTGTTTTGTATTATCAAACAGGTGAAGTTGTCAAATCAGTCGACATTAACAATCCGTTGGTACAAACACACAGACATTCCAACATATCAAATAAGGAGACTTTCATTAACCATGAAAACGACAGCAGTGGTTCATTGATGTCTATTTCATCTCCCGAACAGAGCCTGAATAGCTATGAGTCAGAAACAGAAGCGTCTAACACTAGCCATAGTGATTTGTCTGAAGATGTTCTTACTGCCAATACAGCGGGAAATACTAAAATTACCAAATTGCGAATTGAGTTTGTTTTTTTTGGGACTAAAAAAGGTCTCACGAACTCTATAGATGCAAATGTATATATATAAGTGATACCATCTTTCTCCATTAAATGTAGATGGTATATCTACATACAAATCAAGATCTTAACAGCTCCGGCCCATTTTATGCAAAGTATCGTTTAAGCCAGATATGGGTGTTTCTATACTAATTGGAAAATTGATGTCCCAGGCAAATTTTACGTATTTAAAGTTATTATTACTGAGTTGTATATATTCAAAACGATAGTTCATTACCCTTTTATCGGTACGCCATAACACATATAATGACGTAATATCTTAATATTCATTTGAATGTATTGCATACATCCTAAAGCGCAGTCCCATGTCGTGTCCCATTTCGGGAATGACAAGGTTCGTGGCTTATATTAGGTGTACAACTTAGTTCGGTCTGTTTTCAAAAGATGACTCTAGACGCTATAAATTGTTGACGGCAACAGCTGATTTTTGCTGTATCGTGAAGTATCAACATCTCTTAACCGATTATCGTTTACAGACCTTTGAGTTTTGCGCATTAAGTCTAACTTTTACTGCGGTGAAAAAGTCGAATTTCGTCCCAAATAAGCACCATTTGCGGGAAGTGTTGATTTTCTGTTTCAATTGGAAGAAAAGTGCAGCTGAAGCCCACCGAATGATGGTCAAATCATCACGGGAGACTTCTACAGGCAACAATTGATCCGTTTAAAGCGAGCTATAGCCGAAAAAACGTTCAGAATAGGCGACCAGACACGAGTCCATAATCTTTCAACATGGCAACGCTCGGTCTCATGTTGCTATTGTGGTTAAAAACTATTTGGAAAATAGCGGGAGTGAAATTCTGGCCCACCCGCCTTATTTTAGATTTTGATCCATTACTGAATTCGACAATGTTGCTGGGCCAAGTTCAATTTCAAACAGCTAATACAACATCGAAAACTACGTCTTAGTTAAGTTTCCTCTACGAAAATAATAAATTTAGGTATATCAGTGTAAATAATCGGATAAACAATAATGACGGCGAATGAACTGTAACGTTTGTGAAATTTTTGACAATGAGGGTCACTGTAGGATAAAGAAATAAGAACAACGGTCCTCTTTAGGGTACTTTTTATTAGACTCTTAACCTCTTTGCCCCCTTGTGACACTCTAGGACTACTCTCCACAAGAGTCGCCGTACAACTACTCGAGCCCCGAGCTTGCCGCAGTCGGCAGCAGTGAGGGGCAACAGTCCCCGTGCTTGCCGCGCCAGCACGCCGCGCTAGATCGTCACGTTAGCTCTTCGTACTCAACAAAGCTTTTCCTTACACTCCCTCCCTTTGTCGATGTTGACGCAGCTTCCATCCGTTCTAAATGTCACTTCCTTGTTTTATTATTAATAACATGGCATTGATAGAAAGAAGATTTCGTGCCAATTTAACCATCGATTAATTTTCTAGCTCGACGTGTTAGATTTCCTTTTCCTTGCCTGGAAGCAAGGAACATTTTATTCTGTGAACATAAAATAAAATTATTAGTTCCATCGTCCCAAATTATTGGTATCAAAGTCTGAATTATTTTAGTATTTAGTTTTTGGTGATTAATCCTCTGAGATATATAAACTCTCTCAGCCAGAGGCTTTGTCATGATATCAGCTAGATTTTCTTTAGTAGGTATCGAAAAACCTTTGACCTTGTTCTCATCAACGCATTGTTTTATAAAGTCTCCATGAGATTCTGCCATGGGTCTTCTAGTTCCCGTTTCTTCTCTGAATGATAAGTCTCTCTGGATATCATGTACACTCTGATCAAAAGTTTTGAGTTTGTGGCTCCTGTCAATTTCAGTGCAGTCTCTTGCAGATCTGTTGTCATACCATATGTTTATAGGAAACAAAGTTCGGCCTATTATGTATCGAATTGACTTATCTAGCGATATCACATCTTGACATGCATGGCTTATGGCTAAGTACTTTGCCTGACAAGTAGACAATGTCGGACAGGACTGCTTACGACTTCTCCAAGCGATGACATCTACAAACAGTTTTATAATATATCCGCCAGTAGATGTTGAATTTTCACAGTCTCTGAAACTGGAGTCTGTCAGTGCCTCTAGATTATCGGACGTGGATGTGAACTTTATTCCCGGACTCGTGGATCCTCTTAAATATCTAAATATTCTTTCTACGTCATTCCAGTCTTCCTCAGTGGGCCCTAGTTGTTTCCTTGCCAGGTAGTTAACCGCATCGGCTATATCGGGTCGTGTAGCATTTGCCAGATATATCAAGCTTCCAATGGCTTCTCTATACGGCACCTTTTTAACTTCGTCAGCTGTCCCCAAATTCTCTGTGTTCAGTCTAGTTCTTTTGTTTTTGTTCTTCACTTGACAAGTCGCCATTGGAGTGTTTTGCGGTTTACAATCTTTCATGTTGAATTTTTCCAGAATTTTCTCTGTATAAGCCGCCTGGTGCATTACGATGCTTTTATCTTTTCTATTTCTCTGAATCGTCATTCCGAGAAAGTTTCTAGGTTCTCCTGAGTCGTTCATCTGGAATACACTGCTCAAGTAGCCTTTGATTTGTTTTAGCTTTTCTGAATCATTTCTAGCAACTAGCATGTCGTCTACATATAGTAAGACCATTGCTAGTTTACCCATTTGACTCCAAGGGAACAAACATGGATCATGTAAATCGTTCTCTACACCTAGCTTGCGTACTTCCTCTGAGAATTTCTTATTCCATTTTTTCTTCAGGCTTATCTTCTATCCGTACAAAGATTTCTTTAGTTTATACACTTTGGTTAGTCTAATTCTCTCTGTCTTCTCTTCGTTAAGTTCTCCATTCACAAAAGCCGTCTTTACATCCATTTGGCACATCTCCAAATCCTCTTTGTTGATCATGACAATGGTTGGTCTTATGAATGCCAGTCTTGAGACTGGCGCGTATGTTTCTCTTAACTCGTACATGTTTTTATCTTTGAATCCTTTTGTTACTAGTCGAGCTTTATACGTGATAGTGCCATCACTATCAACTTTCGTTTTAACGGGGTCCTCTAGTTTCTCGGCTGTTTTTTTACGGCTTTTTCAATAATTTTTTATGGGCAAAGCATCGAAATAATCAATCTCATTGTTTTTGCATAATCTTTATTAACATTTAAATAAGCTTTAAAAAATTTTTTGAAGTCAAAATATATAATAGGATAAAGGGTATAGTGGCCGACAGGAAGATATCAAGTAAAAGAGGTGCTTGACGGTGACCAAGATTGCTGCTGTTCTGCTTATCTGAAATAAAAAAACCAAACGGCATTTTAATCTTCATATTTAAGACTAGCGATTGAACTAGAGTGAATTCTAAATTACAAGAATTGACTTTTTTTATACACTTTTGAAAATTACATTCTATTTTTTATTCATTTTTTCTTAAGTTTTTCGCTCGTACAAAAAAAATACTATGGAAGCAATCATGATAATCCTAGCTCAATCGCTGGCTTATGACATATTAAAGATGCTGTATAAATTTGAACAAGATCGGTGCAGTAGTTTCTGAAATATCGTCGTCACCGTTTCGAAAAATGGTGTTTCGAGAAAAACGCGTTTGAGAGTTCGGGCTCCCGGCGCGCGCTCCGTATACCTGCTCCGTTCCAGGGCCGTAACTTGTGAACCACTTCGAATATCGAAAAATCCTTTGGCACACATTTTCTACGCATGTTGTAGATGTGATTTATGAAAAGAAAAAAAATCGATTTTTTCGACCCGAGAAACTAGAGGACCGCCTTAAACACCCACTTTGAATCAATTATATTGGGTCTTTTATCATTTGGTTTTTATTTTGGTCTTTCGACTATTTCCCATACTTTGTTCTCTTTCATCGCGTCTAGCTCATCTTTTATGGCTTGTATCCACAAGTTTCGATCCTCTGAATTTACAGCCTCTTCATATGAAATGGGATCCTTTTGGATAGATGCTAGAAGAATGTGTCTCAGTTCATATTTTTTCATCTTTTCATTTCCAGAGATTTTTGTGTATCTAGCAAAGCTGATATCTCTAATTCTCTTTGTTTTGCTTCTTGTAATAGGACCCAGATTTTGATCCGTATGATTGAACTTCTTATTTTCCTCAGGATCTTGTTCGTCATTGCTCGTATTTGGTTTCTTTGGTCTCCCTCTTTTTATCTTGTTATCTTTGCTCAACTCTGGACTCTCTGGCACTACTTTATTTATTTTTGCCGTATTCTCTGATCCCTCCGTTAGGTTTTTTTTCTGAAATATGTCTCATGTCTCACATGTCTTGACTCTATGAATTTTCTCGAGCTGGGATGCCATAGGGTATATCCAGTGCTGGTGTGCCCTACCAAAACGGCTTTTATTGACACGTTGCTGGATTTAGTCTCCGTTCTAGGTAGCTTTATGTAAGCAATGCATCCGAATCTTCTTATTTGTTCAAAATGACACCTGGCTTTAGGTGAAAATTTACGTATTGGAACTTCGTAGTCAATTGATTTGTGAGTGGTGATATTGTAAATGTGCACAGCTTCTTCTGCTGCTAGTTCCCACATACTTGCTGGTAAACCAGAATCGCACATGAGTGCTCTGATTGTTCTGTGAATTGTCTCATTAAACCTCTCAGCTACTCCGTTGAGTTCTGGGGTGTAAGGTGGAACACAATCAGATTCAATGTTTTTCTTCTTCATAATCTCTGTGAATCTACCGCCCGTGTACTCGATACCTCTAGCTGGCCTCACATAGCATAGATTATGGGTTTGGTTGGACCCATTAGGTTCGAGTCTACAATCTGTAATGGCCTTTCTGCTCTGCTTCTATGTTGTTTAAATGGAAGTTTTTCCATTTTTGATAGCATGCACACTGCGCAATTTTTTATTGAGTCTTCGACCTTTACATGTTGTAAACTCTTTTCTTTCTTCTGCAACATTTTCAAATAGTTCAAGCATGTATGACCCAGTCTCACGTGCCACAGCATCGCTTTATTCTGCTTAACACCTGAATTTGTCGATGTCGGGAACCTCTTTCAGGTTCCTGACATCGTTCCCGACGTCGAGGTTCCCGACATCGTTCACGCCGTCTACTTTTATTGTTATGTGAGATGTCAGACCTGCGTCACACTCCTCAGCTTTTTCTTCTGAACTTTCGGATTAAGCGTTTGTTTCGATGAGTTTTCCTGACTTCTCCCTCCCAATCACAGACTCTACTTCTTTTGATGTCTCTTCATTATGTCTTATATCTTCTCCCTCCGGAACTGCGATTCGTTTGGCTTTACAATTTGTCTGTGATTGTTTTGAAAACTCACTGTCTATTGCTAGACACGCTATACACTGTAGTTATACGATTCATTTATATACACGTTATTCTTGTTTGTTCCCTTTGTGACTTCAAACCTAACCACCCAATTAGGTTTCTCATAAACTCCTTCAAATATAGTTTTGTCATTTACTTTGTTGTATACTCGGAATATTTTATCGTCTAGGTTTATACTAAACCCTGCATACTAGTCTTCGCAACGAAAGTAGATTTTCAGAAATTTCTTCAGCCTCGATTACGTTCGTCAACTTGATAGATTTTTCATCAGAAATATTGTTTATCAACAAGAGATCCCTCTGCCGTCAATGACGATGTCGGCAAAATTATTCTTGTTTGCACTTTTAATAACTCCCTTTTTGGATATTTTGAAGTTACTCAAGATAAAACTTTTAGTCACAATGTGTTCAGTCGCTCCTGAATCTGCTATAAACTCTATGTGTCTATCGTTGTTATTAGCATGTTCATTTTTACCTTGATCGTCTCCATACTCTTCCTCATATTCACCCGCAGTCGACTGTTCCTCCACGTTGTATTCAGCTGGTCTAACGGTGGAACGGCCTCTGGAACCTCGATGATTGCCTCTGCCCCTGGGACGGCCTCTGTTTCCTCTGGAGGTCGCTTTGCCTCTGCTACTGTTGACCTGCTGGTTGTTGAATTTGCTCATTTTGGCCGGAGGTCCGTACGGTTCGTCGTCTCTACTGGTAAATTTCTCATTTTGTGATTGGGAAGGACGATTGGGTTTACTCGGACAATCATCTCCTTTGTGATCAGTTTCGAAGTTGCACCAGTAGCAGGACCAACGATTTGAGTTTATTAGTGGACATTCTTGTTGCCAATGTCCGGTTTTGTTGCACCGGTAACATTTACTTTTATTCCCTTTTAATTTTTGTGTAGTTGCTCTGGATGCTGTCGGTTCCCTGCAGCGTTGCTTCTTTGCATCGGCGTCGTTGTCTTCTTGTATGCGAGTCATAACTTTTCTCAGAGCTTCCATGTTCATTTCCTTGCCTATGGTTGTGATGACTGCAGATTCTGTTCGGCGTATTTCAGGCATGACTCCAATAAATATGTATATGGTAAATGGTTCTTCCATTTGGCGAAGGGCTCTTGGCGAACCCACCACCTGGGAGTGCGTTCAGCGCTCCCGCAATAGCCACCAGTGTGCAGGGCTAACCACTCGGCATGTTGAGAACACGCACTAACACACAAAGCACGAACATCTACACAAACACGTCCGAGGGACATACCAGTGATGCGAATGATCAGGTGACCCTATAAGCGGGTTATCCTGAGAAAGCGAATGTCCGGGATCCCCTATAAACGGGGTCTACCGAAAAGCGTATGCTCGGGGCCCCTATAAACGGGCTCCCCCGAAAAGTGAATGGGAGTGAGTGTGCGTATGAATGTCGGAGGGCTCAAGTTTTGAGCAACTCCTGTATGTCTACTGGATGAATGCGAGTAAATGAACCGGCACACGTCACAAAGACGGACACTCACTAGCACGCACACTTAACACCGGGGGACGGCACTGGGACTCCCCCGCGTCCTCCGCGGCAGGCGGCCTCGGCGCGGACAGCCAGAGGGTACCCCGAGTAAACCAGGCTCGGGTCCTCTTAGCCGGATGGACCTGGCTGCCCCATCAGCCAGTGTATAATCCCCATACTGTTATAGTGCCGGGTGGCGCCCGGATCGGGCCCTGCAGCAATAGCGGGAGGGGGGGGGGGGCTCGATGAGGCCATTGGTGTCTGCTCTGGGGTGGCCGGCGGCGGGGATATGTCGGCGGGGGAGGTCTGCGGCGCCTCTACCCAAAAGCACCCTACCACTCACAGAAGCAAAGGGAGGAATTGAAACATGAACATACAACAAAGAGGAAAATCAAAACAAATGCGGCTCCCAACCCCGACAGGGACAAGTGACACTACGCACGAACGAACGGGACAGAAGACTACATCGGCTTCGTCCGTAGTGGAGACGGCCGAGGTCAGGATCCGGACTCAGCTACAACTGATCTGAGAATGCCTGATCAAAATGGAGAAAAATACACGCGTGCAGAGGAATATCAGAACCGTGATCACAACCAGCATGGCCCGGATTAGGAAGACTGCGGACGAGACATGGCACGTGTGTGACAGGATGCATGTGCCAAAATACCGACGGAGGGAGCGGAGCTTGCCCCGTGTAAAACGGTGCTCGCAAAGAAGAAGAAGAAGACGTCGAGATGGACGTCGAGATGGACAGGACAGACAGAAGACGAAAATGTTTACAGAAGCGAGAGCGACGGCGGCCACAAACAAGGGAGGTGACGTCCGCCCAACCCGGAGACCTGGTGTTGATGCGGTCCTCATCAAGCCCACCAGTGGCAAGACATACGCGGATACTCTGCGACGTATGAAAGCCGTTGATCCTTCGACCGAAAAGGTGCAGGTCAACGGCTACCGAAGGACGAAGGATGGATGTGTCCTGCTCCGTGTCAACAGCGGGGCGGGAGATAGACAAAACTACCAGGACAAGCTCTGGCAAGAGAAAGTAGCTGAAGCACTACGACGAGAGACAACAATACGAGGGACCCGAAAGTTCACATTTTCGGGACAAACAAATATGGACAGTATATGGCTGTCTGTGACCTTGAGGAGGGCGCCGCAAACGCTCTACTCAAGAAAGGGCGTCTGAAAATCGGACGGATGAACTGCCGTGTCAGGCCTAGGACGACTGTGTCAAGGTGCTACAGGTGCCTTGGGTACGGACACACTAGGACGAACTGCGACGGAAAGAACAGAGCACGGTGCAGCAATGAATGAGGCAGGACGAACCACGTCGGCAAGGACTGCAAGGACACACCAACGTGCTTCCTGTGCGATGAGGCGGGGCACGAGAGTTCCGCGCATGTCCCGGGTTCCGGGGCGTGTGCGGTCTTTAGGGCTGCGCTGGAGGAGTGCAGGAAGAAGATGATGACGTGACAATTCTACAAGGAAACATGCACAGATGCGAGGAAGCACACACAGGAAGAAAACGGAATTCGTTGGTCTTGAATAGCAAGGTGTTGTTCGGCGTAGTGCGAAATTCAGCCACCAGCGCCACTTGTGTTGCTAGTACAAGACATGAAGTATGGCATTGATGTAAAACATTTTGAAAGGCAATCGATTATAATTAAGCAAAAGGAAAAGTGATCCTTAAATGTAACGTATAGTTTATAAGAAATATTTATTGCGAATGAAAGATTCTTCGCTGGAATATGTATTTTGAATTTATAAAATATATTATTAGTCACATAATTTCGACGATCGAACGAATTGTCCTATTTCAATTCCTGATCGAATTAATTGAAGATACATTGTTTTCGTTTTTTTTTTTCACTTTTTTTCAAGATCTAGACTTTAATTTCACGCCCTCAAAAAAGTTTCTTAAATAATGTATCCGCTAAAAAATCCCCCTAATGAATACCCCTAAATAAATTTACCCCCTAAAAAATCCCCTTCACATTTTGATTCCCCCTAAATTTGGGGGCAAAACCCCCAAGTTGGCATCACGCTCCGTTCATCCAACCGTTTTTGCATAATTCACATCTCCCACACGAATATGTTGAGAGTCGAAAATTATCGGAAAATGACCAATCATTAATTTGTTGCCTGCGAGATTCCGTACACCATATAATACACCCAAACTTGCTATTCCATTTGTTTGTAATAGCAGGATATATTCACGGATCAATTCATCGACATTTTGCGAGTCATCATCATCCTCATATATCAATTTAAACGAATATTGTGTTTCACTCTTAAAGGAATCTTGTGCCTCGTTCTTCAATAGATGTTTCACACTATTTAACTTCCTTCTTCATAATCTTCAACATCATCACTCACTTTTTTATCCGCAATTTTCTCCTTCGCCACCTCACCGTTTTTACATGACACCAATTGCTCCAATGGTCTCACTATAGGCTTAAAGACATCTTGCATTCTCTGCTCATCGCTATCTTTTCCAATTTTCATCATCCGATGTTTTCGTCTGATTGCATCACTCGCCTTGGCAATTCCATGCAATACATCTTTTTCTCGCAACAGTTGTTCGATCTTCATGTTGTCACTACCACGGCATGTACAATTCTGTCTCCTCAACTACCAGCGATGAGTCATTTATCGATGGTGAGAAAATAATCAAAACCTTGTCGATATTGACCTTCGTTAATATCGCTATTGTAACGAGTCCCTTTCCACTACCTATTTTTTTCATCTCCTTTGCTCTCTGTACCTCTGACTCACGGGCCTGCGTGCCTAATTTATCGCTCCCTGCCCCGCGGCTCCGCTCGACGCCGCGCTCCATTCTCCCGAGTCCCGAAGTGCATTTATTGTCGCCTGCATGGTAATCCCGCCAGCTGCGTGGCCTACGTGACTTTTCCCAAATTCCTTTCCCGCGACCCTTTTTATCGCTAGTTTCCCATGCACTCTGCACCTAACCAAACAACTGCCTTTCCCGGAATGCAGTCACACAACTCCGAAGTCCATTCTCCGCCGAAGGTTCCAGAGTCCTCTTCTAATCGCCCCGCCTAATCAGCCGCCTGCCTTTCCTGGAATTTAGTCACCCGTGTGCCTATTTTTCCCGCCGAACTTTCCAGACCCTTCCCAAATTCTTCCCCACCACGACCATTTTTCCCACCGTTCGACCCTTTAAAAACACCTCCCGCGATACACTCGCGGCATTCAATTCGTGACTCTGTCCCAGTGAAGAGCTGTTAACCTTCGTTGTTCAATTTCTGGTGTCAACCGCGTCTCTCGGGCCACGACCGCGCTTCGAAGCCGGACTGGCAGACTGTTTTGTAAACCGTGAAATAAAAAGGTTACCACAATTAAAACTCGTGTCATTTCTCGACATCACACTATCCTTATCAATCGTGACAAATGCATACTTGTCGGAATTCCAGCATTTCGCGCACATGTTTTTAAAGCACGTATAAGTCATATCCATATCAACATGATCGTTGTAAACGTGTTAGAGATTCATATCGTCGTGCTTGAAAAGCACCACGAAATTTGCATTATCTCTCATGAGATGTTTGGGAATACGAGTGTACGTCTGACAAAGATAAAAACTGTCAACAATCTCATGTCTTCCCATGAAAAAGAAGGCCCGAACATTATCCTGCTTTTCGCATGCTATATCATCAAAGATGAATTTAGAGTTGGATCGTGCATCACTTGGTGCTATCACTTGTTCATGCGCCTCGAATGGATGATATTCAACTCCACTCACAGGTTCGAGTAATTTTTGAGGATTTGAAATACGAGGACAAGGATTTGAAATACGAGTAAATGTTCTCAAATCTCAAACCATTCGGATGAATGATGAGAGTGAGCAAAGCGTTGGTTTTCCCACAATTGGATGGACCACAAAACAGTGCACGTATGCTATCCGGCAATAAATTCCCATGACGTTTTTGTTTCTTCTTCCTTCCACCGTCTTCGACAAACTCATCGAAATTTATCGCGGGGAGTCCGCCTCCGATAGTTTGCTTCTTGGACGTCATCTCACACTCGACTAACGATGATATCATATAAATAGGATTCTTATAGGGGTTATCAATCAGTCACATATTGTCTTTACACATCATCGTGCATGGCAAGAGTGGTAAAGGTTTAGTCAACCGCCTAATCAACAAACTCCCCGTTGAACTACATCTGCCTGGGTATTGTGGACCAGGCACAAAGTTGGTCAAGCGCCTTGCTCGTGATGATCCGGGCATTAACCCATTGGATACGGCTTGCAAACAACACGATATTGCGTATTCGAAAAATCCGGATAATCTTGAGGCGAGACATTTGGCGAATTAAGTGTTGGCTAAACAGACTGGGCAACGTGTTACCGCGAGAGACGCTAGTATCGGTAAAAAAGCCAGTGCTTGGGGTGTGGCAAATATTATGAAGACAGAGAAAATTTGGCATGGGGATAAAGACCTGCAAGGGTGGCGTTTGTTTGAAAAAGATAATTGGCGCTGCAAAGAAGACAATGATTCAAAGTAATGATCCGCATAAGATTATTAAATCAGCTCTAAAGGGTGCTCTCGCAGCTGTAAAGATGCAAGGTGGAGAAGTACGCACACCTCGGGTTCTACCTGTACCCCATAAAATTGGTGGTTTATTACCGTTCCTCGTGCCCATTTTTGCGGGTCTTAGCGCTGCGGGTGCTTTGTCGGGTGATGGGGCTAGTATAGCTAAAGCCGTAAATGCTGCTCAAGCAGCTAAACGTGAATTGGATGAAAGTAAGCGTCATAATCGGACAATTGAATCAATTGCATTAGGTCGGGGTCTACATCTGAAACTATATAAGCAGGGATTGGGCCTTCATATCAAGTTAAAAAACTAGAAGTTACGCTACCTCACCGACCCCTCACCGACCACGACCTACTTAAATATGCAAAAATCCTAAAGATTCCACATTTTCGTGGGGATTACATGTGCGACACATTGCCAGCGAGCAGACCACTCAAATGTGAAACAGCAATTGTAAATTTGGATAAAAATGCCGGTTCTGGAACGCACTGGGTCGCTTACAAAAAGACTGGATGGAAAGTCATGTACTTTGATAGTTTCGGCAATCCTCCACCACCATCCGAACTCATGAGATATTTTGTATTGGTAGCGTAAATTATAATTATAAGGGATATCAGGAATATGATACGATTGAATGTGGACATTTGTGTCTTAAATTTCTTTGTCGACAATTGCAGCACAAAGATAAATATACACTATATATAGGGGGGAAATGACGTGGAGAATTCAGTTGTCAATTTACCACCATCATGGATGAAAGTTTAGCATTGACCATATCTGGCTCATCATCCATACTCGAGGCGCTATACTTTCCCCCCCATCGAACTCTCACCACACAAAAATTATACTCTCGGTCTTGTGGAATTGTTAACCTTCAACTCTATTCCCAATATCGACGTTTAGCATGATTAACGTAACGTGGGAGATGAGGTGTTGACGATACCTACGGGTAGTTATAGAATCGAGGATATTGAGACATTTATACAAGCAGAGCTCTCACGTAAAAACATCAAAATCAGCATTAAACCCAATAATAATACGCTACCCAGTGAGATCGAGGGTGATCGTGATGTAAATTTTGAGCCGAAAGATTCTATTGGGAATCTACTAGGCTTCACCGCACGCAAATTGGAAGCCAATAAAAGACACGAATCCGACCTTCCTGTAGCCATTCTCAAAGTGAAAGACCTACGCGTTGAGTGCATCATTACCGCTGGCGCCTATATTAACGGACAAAAAGTACACACAATTCACGATTTTTTTCCATCTGTGCCACCGGGCTATAAGATCATTGAAGTTCCCTCCCATGTAATTCATCTGCCAATCACGAGCCGAACGATTGACGCGATACAGCTTCGCATAGTGGATCAGGACGGTGATTTGGTAAATTTCCGCGGTAAAGTGATCACCATACGCCTTCATATAAAGTCGTGATGGGTATATTTTTTAATAGATCTTCCAATATCAATAAGCGGCCATGGATAAAAACAATCAGTCGGCGGCCAGCGCCCAAAGTGCTAACACCTCAAAACGTGCCACTCTTGAAGAGTTTGTGTCTCAAAGTGCGTGGCGAAAGCGTGTAAAAAAATATTTAGTCTGTGCTCTGTGCATCTGTTGCGTGAAATGGAAGAAGAAATCGTAACCATTCAGACACCCGGGGTCTTTGATGAATCCATCATCCTTTGTGAGATTCACGCTCATCAGCCATATGCATCTTCAACCTTCAATAACAGCGATGAAATCCGTATTGCCATCCAACATCAAGACCTCTCCATTCTGCCAAGCAAGAGTTCTCTACACATATGTGGAGAATTATCCAAGCGCGAGGGGACGCCAACCGCTGCTACAAGTCTCGTCAACAATGCCATTTGTCATTTGTTTGAGGAAGTGCGATATGAATTGAATGCCATAGAAATCGATCGTAATAAGAATGTTGGCATTACGAGTGTAATTAAGGGATATTCATCTCTCTTACCGGCCAAAAGTTCTATGCTCGAGAACACTGGGTGGCTCGATGTTGAAGAGACGAAGCAAATTGTAGATGTATCGGGAAACTTTGATGTGTGCATCCGCTCATAGACCGACGACAATGCCATTGTACAAACAGCGCCCGGAGACTACAAGCTCGTATTGCATAAAATAGAATGGCTTGTACCGTATGTAACAGTCTCGAATTAGCGAAAAATTGAGCTGTTAAAGTTTCTCGCCAAAGACGCACCATTCTCCATGAGTTTCCGAACATGGGAACCGTATAAATATCCATTGCTGCCTGCCACCTCTAAGCACGTGTGGTCTGTGAAAACCTGGAATCAGCTGGAGAAGCCACGTTATGTCATACTCGCGCTGCAGACGGGACGGAGAAATAAGAAACAACAAAATGCAAGCCACTTTGATCATTGCAACCTGAGCGATGTCAATCTTTACCTCAACTCACAATGTTATCCATATGGAAATTTGAATTTGAACATTGATCAAAATCAATATGCTCTACTCTATGAGATGTCCGCAAACTTTCAACCGACCTATTACAACAAAGAGACCGAACCATGGCTGAGCAGGATTGAATTTTTAGAAAACGCCCCCCTCGTTGTCATTGACTGCTCAAAGCAAAACGATTCTCTCAAGTGCGGCACTGTTGACGTGCGCCTTGAGTCCGAATTGAAAAATAATCTTCCGCCACAAACTTCAGCATACTGCATGATCCTCCATGATCGTATTGTCGAGTACATTCCAATCAGTGGTGGGGTTAAAAAATTGGTATAAAATCATGCCGATAATTCGGGTTGACGTCAGTCAACATGGAGCTTATCGTCGATGTACAGGGCTTCAAGAGCCCCATCAACAAAATTGTCCTAAAGGACAATTTTGTCCAAATTTGTCCATCATTAAACTCCACGACAAGGATGCTGAACCGCTGACGCTCGCCTTGGACGCACCATTTGCATGGGACTCTTTACCGGCCAAGTACAAAATGAAAAACAAGTGGTTGGAACGCAATTTCCATGGAATCCGATGGGAACACAGCGGCATTCCTTACGAGGCAGCTAGAAAGACAATTGGAGAAATCTATAAGGAGCCCCCACCATCTATGCGAAAGGATTCGAGAAATGCGCATGGCTATCAACATTCACGGATCCCACGACAAATGTCATCGACTTGGAGACTCTCGACTGTCCATCGCTGCAGATGTTGCCGAAAATCACAAACTCCAAATGCCCCCATCATCCCTTCATCACGAAATACAACTGCACCCATGATAATGTAAAATCGCTGAAAAGCTGGTTGAGTGTATACGAAGCGTTGTGTGAGCGAGGAATTTTCTAAAAATGACTAAAAAACATTTCGATGAAAATATATACTATTTGTATTCTTCATTTATTCTACGACGAAAATCGTTTTGCATTTCTCCTTCTCATATACTTCGATAAAACAGTTTTTTTTAATACATTTTTACATAGTCAAACACTTATATATAGTCGAAATAGTCGAAAACGATTGCGAGACGACTGCGATGCGGACGGCTGTTCCACTCAACGATGCTGCACCAACGAATTTGCTCTTTTCCACCATACTCAACGACGATGGAACTTGACGCTATTGTATTTTCCACAATTGCATGTAGAATTGACTATTACGCGCCAGTTGCAGCATACTGTCGATGATGCGGACAGTCGGTCGACGATGGTGTTCCAACGAATTTCGTCTTTTCCACCATGTGTGTGAGTGCTCAGACTTCGAAAAAGTCTATGCTGTTGTATTTTCCACCTTTGTATGTCATCCAGAAATGATGATAACGTGCCGCTTGCCGCATTCGCTCGAACATTTCCAAATCTTCATCGAAGGCCTTCACAAGTCGCGCTGGTAAAAAGACAGTGAACTCATCCGCCATGTCCGCGATGTCGCGTTTCCCAACCATGGTTTGTACGGCCCTCACGTCGGAGATTCGATGATCCGAGTGAACGCGGAGTTCTGACAGCTTCTTCGTTGGAAGGAATTCCGCCATCACAGAGACTTTGTTGATACTCGAGAGATCCATTTTCCCCGCACTTTCAAAGTTCTTTTTGGAGAGATGTTGATATCGCGGTGGAATAGTGCAGTCTGAGCTTGGACCAAGAAATTATAAGCTTCCTCGTAACCCTTCCAATCAAATTTTTAAACTTCTCCCCACTTTTCCAATCGTGAAAATCAGGTTCAAACACTTTCGAAGAACTTCGTACGTGGAGAATCCCCCCCCCCCCCCCCCGACATTTCTTCACACTCCCAAAAAAACGGGTTCAAACACGTTTGAAGAACCCCGTACGTGGAGAATTTCCACAGCATTTTTCACATTCGCTACGTTGAGGTGTGGGGCCATTGATGTGATCTTTCATCTGTGGCGTATTATAATGCTCCATGCATGGAAGATATGATATCACTCCGCTATCGTTCCGATGATGTTCTGGCAGACGATCCCACAATAAGCCAACATATTCACCCCAATATTTTAGGAGCAAGACTTTTGGAACCTGTTCGAGCTCGTTTTTGGTCAAGTCCAGGAGGTGCTTGGCCGGATGCACTGCGTACATACTCGCACATCTGAGCATCTCGACGTTATATTTCAAAATGAAAACGCGTCGTCGATACATGGAACCATTTTTTTTCCAGAGTGCAGCTGTGCTCCAGTGGCCCATCTGCGGTCAAAAACCCTTTGACGATAGATCTGTAAAGTTTATAGTTTTTCCAAGTAAACCCGACTTGTCAGGACCCGTCTCGGGTGTCGGCGAGAGTCGTGACAGGAGTGGACACACATACAAACATTTTAAAGATTTTGGAAACGAAACCAAGCGCATCGCACCTGCATCACATAACTAAACGGCTTTGAAAAGCCGTCTCCTTCATGTATCGCTTTAAATTAACGAAATTTTCCTACCCATATATGGCCATTACATGCACACATCGTGTGTGTGAGTTTTATTTTCACACAGACTTAATAGTGTAGAAAGAAAAACACTGTGTCGATGCTAATCTTTTTTTATTTCCATAATAAATTAGGAGATTTATGGTTTTTCAACGTTCACTCGCCACTACCTGACCCCCGCCCTCAAAAACCACTCGTCGACAGCGGCTTCTCCCTCCCGACAGTCGCTCTTCGGACCACATGGCTACCCCCTCTACAGAGACCCCTGGAATGACATCACGTTGGACCCCCCCCCGCGCTGGACCTCCCCAGGCACTTGGCTTCCCCGCGCTGGACCCCCCCCCCCCCCCAGGCACTTGGCTTCCCCGCGCTGGACCCCGCCGCCCCGCTTGCCACTGAGATCCCGCGGTTAGAACCGCCCTAGTACATCTACTAATATGTAAATCAACGACCCCGAAAACACCCTTATACCAAAATACCACGTCGAAATTTTCACGGCTTCAGAAAAAAATCATATCTCCGTTCGCGCGAAAATGCGCAAGTTGGTCGACCGCCCTTTTTTCGTTAGGATATAAGCAATTTAATAAAAAAAATATTCCAAAGAACGAGCGAGGACGAGCGATAAGGTTATGTCTGCCTGAAAGTTTACTTTTCGTTTGCGTTTTCCCAAAAAGACACCCTCAATTCAAAACCAATAACTTTTTCCATAATAACAATTTTGCAATTATGGAAATTGTATTCCATTCTACATAACTTCACGAAGAGAATCCATTTTACACTTTTCCAATTGCACTATTTTTACAATTATATTATGGTTTTTCTGTAGCGTATGGCGTGCGTAAAATTCGGTAGTTCGATGAGACTCGTGTGACGGTCACATTCGAACTGACCCTGCAGGCACAAGACATATACCTGCACCTAGAGAACGGTTGTTTGGGGACCCTAGATACCCCTACTTCACATTCCGCAACAAAAAGAAAACCGAAATAAAACCGAAATACGCGAAACATTTGAAAAATTTTCATTTTTTAATTATTTTTTATTCCATTAGTCTGAATGGTTAGGAATATTTTACGCTTTACAGAATTGAAAAAGTCCAAAAATTGTTAAAGTTACAGCACTGTGAGCATAAAAACTTTTATTTTCTTGGAAGCAGGTAGGTAGCGGCGGTAACCGGCCGCGCTATACCGAGACAGGTGCGCTAGATCGACAACTACCATTTTCTATTGTTCACTTATTATTCCTACATGAAAGCGTGTAACGGTAAAGGTAATGGGTTTTGTCGGTTTGGTCTACGATAAAAGTAACGGTTTTTTCGGTTCGGCACAAGCATAAAACCAGGAGAAGGAAGTAAAATGATTTAGTCCGAATTGAGACTTTGTTGAGGCACGACAAATTGTGAGCTGAGACGATTATATTTTGACATGAGTAGATATTGACCGCGCACATGGTTACGTAATCGTAAATATTCTATCCATGTTCACTGCAATTGCTTTTCTCCTAAAGTGCAAAACTTGCAACAGTGACATCAAGTTCTCTGAAACACGAGTCAGAGGATTGGGATTTGCTTAGTAATCGAGTGCGAGAAGTGCGAGCAAAATGAGATAAGTTCGAGTCCTTCGCCTAAACGTTATTGTTACGATATCAATCGCAGCTTCACTCTATGCAAATGCGTTATGCGAATATTAGGTGTTAGATTGATGGGAATAAACATTTTCCGCGGTATTATGAATCTCCCAAAATGCTTCAGTCAAACGTTCTACGACAAAAGTACCAAACAAATCCAAGATGCAGCCAAAGAAGTTACAGATTCGTCTATGCGAATGGCAGCTGACGAAGAAAAAAAATAACGGCAGAAACCGAAAACACCAAAGACGCTAATGGAATCGCCGTCTCCGGGAATGGTTCTTGAAGAAAAAGAGGTTTTTCTTCGCTGCAGGGTGCTGCGACACTTATTGGAAGTTTGTCTAGAAAAGTTGTCGACATTATCGTCGAGTCGTCATTTTGTAAGGCCTGCCAATGGTGAAGTGAAAAAAGGGAACAGAAGAGTATGAAAAATGGTACGCAGAACATGAAGAGAAATGCACAAGTAACCACGAAGGAAGTTCTGGAAAGATGGAGGTAGATGGAATGGTTGAAATGTTCAGCAGATCTGAAGATTTACACGATATTAAATATTTGTATTATGTTGGAGATGGCGATGCAAAAACATTCAAGAGCATAACAGAAGCCCATCCGTATGGAGAGAACATTATGATACGTAAACGCGAATGCATTGGTCATGTTCAAAAACGAATAGGCAGCAGACTCCGCAACGTCAAGAAACAAACAAAAGGTCTTGGAGGGAGAGGCAAGCTGACTGCAAAATTGATTCACGAATTGACAGTGTTTTATGGATTGGCTGTGAGAAATAATTGGACGTCTATCGAAGACATAAAGAAAGGAATCTGGGCAACATATGATCACAAGTGCTCAACCGATGAAAATTCTCAGCATGACAACTGTGCTTCTGGCAAAGAAAGTTGGTGCACGTGGCGACAAGCCGAAGCCGCAAACACGCTCAACTCATATACCCATAAGCCTGCACTCGATATAACTGTGGCAGAAGCGATCGAACCCGTGTATGACGCACTTAGTAACGCCGAGTTACGGGAGAGATGGTTGGGAGGCTTCACAAAAAATAATAACGAGTGTTTGAATTCTAAGATTTGGAAAATTGCTCCGAAACATTCATGCAGTGGTTTAACTATTGTTGAAATCGCCGCATATATTTCGGCTAACACTTTCAACGACGAAACAGTCGCCTTTCTCCGAATTATGAAAAACCTGGGTATTACGATTGGACCGAACGCGATGGAGACTTGCGAACATCCGGACGAATTACTCCTTACTGCCACTGAAATTCAATCTAAAAAGGCAACAAAGGAAGCAAGGATTGCCACCAGAAACGACAGAAAACATACCACAGACGTTTTAGATGCCGAGGAAGGCCCAAAGCTTAGGATGCTTTTAAATTAGATAAGATTGCATTTATAACAGATACCGCGCGGCGCGCCCGTCCACCAACTTTAAGGTACTAGTACCTATTAGAAGGCCAAAAAAAGCAAATTTTCAAATAAGATTATCTCAGCTTCTTTATTAGCTAACACCATGTTTTTTTAACACTAGGCATTTTATAGAGAATAAAGAAAAACCCGAGTCCTTGACTGGTAATTTTGTCTGTGATTGGTAGAGGACGCCAAAGTACGGTCCTCGAAAAAAAGTAGTCCCATGCCGGACAGATAATCTCCGGAGTGGGAGGTCTGAAACAAAATCGGGAAAAAGCACGTTAAAGAGGAACGTTTTTTACACAGGAATCCACCACCGATATGCAAAAAAGTAAAAAAAAAATTAAATGGCCTATGCTTGAAAAAAGTGCAAAAAACCACCTTTTTAAAATCTTTTCTGTGTTGCCAAATTTTTTGTTGACACCTTTGTTGCAAAAAAGTGGTGGATTCCTGCGCACAACACCTAACTAAACAAGTGAAAAAGCCCGGTGATGATCGGTCCAGTGAATCCGGAGATTAACTCCGCCATGCGAAAAAAGTCGTTTTGAGAAAAACGCGTTTAAAGTTTTTTGCGTATTCTTTTCTATATTTCTCAGAATATGTGAAGTTTTATTACCTTCAATTGATTAATCCGCAATCCCTGGACCGTATGAAAGTACGCCTGAGTCCTGTTCAGCCTGCTCCAACTTCTGTTGGGCTTCTATTCTTGCCAAACGCCCTTCCTTGCTTGCCGCCTTGCTAGCTTCTTCAGCCATCGCAATCCTCTCTTCGTCCTTATTCCGAACATAGTTGTAGGCACTAATTCCTATAGTGCAGCCTATTCCTATAGTGCAGCCTATTTCCAAGATTTTTAAGAGAGTCATACGTCCCTCATTAAAAATAGACAAGGAAATGTGAACAGCCAGATCCACGACTTTCTTGCCTACAAACGTATGTTTGGGAACGATCGCCCAAAGCGTCTTGTTGTAGCACTTGTTGTTGTTTTGTGTATTCTGTCCTAAACACTGTGAAATCAATTCGTCGTCGCATGGTTTTTCATAAACTGGTTTTACCATCTCCTGGACCACCTTACTTAGTGCTGGTTTTTGCTTATACGGCTTGTTATCGGTTTGAGCCTGCAGGTACTTGCACCAGTCTGCATTGCAGTACTGATGCTGCGGTGCATCGTCCGTAGGAATAACATGACAAATGTCGGCCGACATTTACTTTTTCATGTTTTCCTTAGAATCTGGATTCCGCTGGATGGCCAAACTGTAATTAATCGACATTAGTTTCATCATTTTTCCAGTTAAGTCGGTTGTTTTTGCTGGCGGTGGTGGTGGTGGGACTTCACTGACTTTTCTTCTTTTCTGCGGTTGTTTGACTGGTATATTCTCTTATTTTTTAGCCATTTGTCGTCCTGCTTCTGGTTTTTTTCTTTTCTTCAGCTTCTTTGAATTTTTTTTATCTCAATCAGCGATTTTTTCTCGTCTTTCAAATGACGGAACATTCGCTTTCCAATATGCAAGATGCACTCGAGTTTTTTATTATAAAATCTCTGTACGTTTTACCTTGCAACAAATTTGTGAAAGTTTTCGGGTCTCCGTCGCCTATGTAGTAAGCATCTTCACCAAATGGAGTTTTATTTGTCGATCACTGCACTCGCAAGCAATATTCATTTTGAAGCCGATTCCTTGAATCCCGGTCTTGGTAAACACAACGTCTTTGCCACATGTTTTACATTTCAGCATACTCGATAAGGCCGGGAAAGGACGGAAAATCCCAGTATACAGAAATGAAAACTATCATCACGTTCTACGTCGAAATCTGTATTTGATGATAATTTCTGTGCAGATGTGCTTGTAAATGTTGCGCTGTGCTCCGATGTATATTGATTTCTTGTAAAATCGTGCGATGTTCTTCTGATATATATTTTTTTACTTTCGTGTTTTTCTTTCTTTCCCTTCGTGTAAGAACCCATTTTAACGCTCCGAGAGACAACCGAAATAGAACTGGGAACGCGTTTAGAGGCCAGGTCAAGATCTATTTACGTTAGTGAACAAAAGGACCCCAGTATTGTAGAGAGTGGGGGTATACAGTTGCCGCGCGCGGGGACCGAGCGCAGGCTACCCGACGCGCTCCGACCTAGAGTGCTAGATATAGCTGTAATTTTTTAAATGTTTTTTTCAGAATTTTTCATAACATTTTAAGGAGTGATTTTTTATGCTTTAAGGGAAGATATACACCTAGATGGTCGAGGTCGAGGATTTAAAAGCTATGAACATTCGACCGTAAAAGACCAACGCTATAGGCCTGGATCGATGATTTCATGTAAGTTGACAAATTTAATGATTTATTCATTCCCAAATTTTCAAACGCGTTTTTCTCAAAACCACGTTTTTCAAATCGATACCGAAAATTTCTCGAAAACCAATGAACCGATTGCCTTGAGGTTTTTTGTGGTTGTTCTATACACCATGATCTAGTACTTGTCATGGGATTTTTTTTTCCGTTACTTAGTTTTTGTTTTATAAGCAAAATAGTAACTAATTTTTTGCCCAAAAATCACTATTTATGTTCAATCGTCCGCCATTTGGTCATAAATCGATATTTTCAAAATCGGCGATGACAAGTACTAGATTATAGTATCTAATTTAATAATCTTTTTGAATTTTTTTTCAGATGATTTTTGCAGAAACGCCGGTGGGTACCGTATATGCAGATTTTTTTACGACGCTCCAAGGATCATACAATATCCATGCATATTTTTGATATTTTTAAATAAAGAAAATTAAACATATTTTTGAATGTATATACTTTTAGATAATTAAAACTCCAATCCGAAATTTCAAATAGTTTTCCTTGAAAAAATTCACAAAAATAATGTTTTTTTCCGACTCTTAGGTGTATATCTCCCCTTAAAGAGTCGAAAAATGAAATTTAAAAAATTCAATTTTTTTGAACCCGCTAATAGGTACTCGTACCTTAAAACCGTTTTTCCACGCTTCACTTTTTTGAACCTTGTGAAAGTTCTAACTCTTGGACGAAGGTTCATATCGCTTTGAAATGTTAACAACATATTCTCAGTATCATCACCTATTGTGTGAACCACAAAAAAAAAGTTTGATAGCACAAAAAAAATTAAACCCTGACAGAAAATTGAGTAAAAAATGTTAAGTTTCGATTTTTTATTATAATATTTAAAAAAAATAATATTGTTAGTTCACACTGAGGATACATTCATTATGCAATTATAAATATGTTCATTTTTTTCAGACACCCACATCGATGCCGAGATCTTCCACCATCAACGCGAACGCAAAAAAATACATTGCTTTATTATGTTATATCTCCGCCATTTGTTAATATTTCTCATTTTTTTACACATACTTAATCATGTGCATAAATGATCTGTAAAAAAATGTTGTCAATATTTGCGTCATTTTTTTGCGTCTAGGAAAGTACCTTCGAAAATCGGCAAAATCGCGTATATAAGGTCTTGCTGTCATTTCCCACAGCAGATGTCCACCCGCAGCAGATGTCCATGTTCCCTTGTAGAACTGTCACGTCTCCGTCTTATTCCTGCACTCCGCAAGCGTAGCCCCAACGACCGCACATGTCCCGAAACCCGGGACATGCGCGGTACTCTGGTGCCCCGCCTCGTTGCACACGGTGCGTCACATTTGTAGCAGCACTGTGCGCTGTCCTTTCCGTTGCAGTTCGTCTTAGTGTGTCCGTACCCAAGGCACCTGTAGCACCTTGGCACAGTCGGCCTAGGCCTGACACGGCAGTTCATCTGTTCGATTTTCAATGGCCCTTTTTTGCGTAGGGGGTTTTCGGCGCCATCCTCAAGGTCACACACAGCTATAACATAACATTCGGCTCGAACAGGCTGTCCCTGTCTGTTTGGGCCGAATATATGAACCTTCGGGTCCCTCGTCTCATTCGTCCCTTGTCGTAGTGCCTCCACCACCTCCTCGTTGTCCGTCACATAGTCCAGGTCCAGTATGTCCAGATGTCAAAGCTTGTCCTGGAAGTTTTGTCTCTTTCCCGTCCCGCTTTTGACACGGGGTAGGACACTTCCGTCCTTCACCATCCATACGTCGCATTGTGTTCGCGTATGTCTTACCACTGGTGGGCTTAACGAGGACCACTCTAAAAGTAGGTTTACACTACGACACTTTGGTGTATACACTCAATGTATACATCGAGTGTCTGTATGTGAACACCACTGTCTGATCTCGCGACATTTATTGCGACATCTCGCTAGGTGTCGCGCCGAGCGCCGTGTGAACAGGTTGTGTCGGACTGTCTGCCGCAGTTTTCAAGTTTTCGAACCGGCGCGAAATCATCCAGACACTCGCGACCCGCGTTAAATCAAAATGGCCATTACGTCGAGCATGGAGAGCATTAAAAATTTGATATCTTTTGTGGAAGGACTGCCTGAACTTTGGCAAATATGTTGGGCTGATTATAAAAATAGAGTAAAAAAACAGGCAGCACTTCAATGCTTAGCGGAACAGTTTGGCCCAATATCGGCTAAAGTCGGCAGAAAAATTCATAATTTAAAAACACAGTTTAAGGGGCTATACCAGTGTAAACGCTGGAAATTTGGGTGATTTTCAGGATTTTTTTGGACGAAAAGTACTCAATTGAATCTTTTGGCAAATTAAAAATATATTTGACCAATATGACATAATTTTTTCATAGAAAAATATTGGGTCCAAGCGACTTATGCGCTGCCTTCGCAGGCGCAAAAAAAATTTCCTCCACTGCTGACATGATTCCAGCTGACTGAGTAGCTGAAACCGAAAAAGGAAATAAATGTCGTTAAACTAGAAGGTATTACCTGTACAATGACGTAGGATTTCTTAAAAATATCAAAATCTAACAAAATGGCGTAGTTATGAAAAAAGGCTCTTTTCTTGCCTATAAAATGGTCGTTTTTTTTCAATGCCAAATCGTCAATTTTCATCCAATCAAAAATATCCTACGTCATTGTAGAGTAAATATATTCAAGAGTACTCAGTTCAAATTTCAAGTCAATCGGATCTCTTTGAGTTACAATGTCAGCAAATTTGAAAAATCTCATTTCGAGAAAAATGCGTTTAGAGATTTAACTATCCATTTTTGCAAGATAAAATGATATTGACATATATAATATAAATGATAATTAAATTCTTGAAAGAATAAACTGTCGAAAAAGGCAAAAAAAATCGATCTTTTTAAAGTGTCACACTGGTATACCCCGTAATAACAGCGCACAAAATTACGGCTGCCGCTGCACGGCGTTTCTCCATGGCGTCCGAGCGGGTACTGCAGACATGTCAGTAGTTTTGTGTGTGAACATCTGAACTTGTGTAGCGACATCACAGTCCAGACTTTCTGGGGCACCGAAATCGTCTTATGTGTGAACAGAACGGACATTAGTGTCAGACATTTGTGTCGCAATAAGTGTCTATGCAGACCTTTACGGCGGGTCGCCGGGTTGGGCGGCCCCAGCCTCCCTCATTTGTGGTCGGCGTCGTGTCGCTGTCGCTACTAAAGACGTTGTTGTTTTCTGTCGGTCCTGTACGTCCGTTGTCTTTGTCTTTTCCTTTGTGGGCAGTGTGTGCCACGGGGTAAGCTCCGCTTCCTCCGTCGGCCTTTTGGCTGGCATAAGATTCGGGCTTGAGCCCGTGGTCTCGCGTTTGCATTTCGTCTGTGGCGTCTGTTGTTTGTCAATGCCACACTCTCTGTCAGCAATCCCAAGCACACATGCATTCTGTCACACTCACGCTATGCCTCGTACGTAGCTTCCCTAATCCTTGCCATGTTGATTGTGATCACGGTGCTTATCACGCTAAATGATATCACGCGTATCATTTCCTCCATCTTTACCAAGCATTCTCGGATCAGTTGTAGCTGAGTCCGGATCCTGGTCTCGGCCGTCTCCGCTACGGACGAAGCCGTTGCAGTTTTCTGTCCCGTTCGTCCATTCGTAGTGTCGTCTGTCCCTGTCGGGGTTGGGGGCCCCACTTGTTGTGATGCGTTTGAACGTTCTCCTTTTTGTTGTATGTTCATGTTTAAAAAAATCGTCCCTTTCGCCTCTTGTTTATGTACGTGAGAGGGTGCTTTTGGGTAGAGGCGCCGCAGACCGTCCCCGCCGACATATCCCCGCCACCAGCCGCCCCAGAGGAAACTCCAGTGGCCTCATCGAGGCCCCCGCTACTTCTGCAGGGCCCGATCCAAGTGCCACCCGGCACTACAACAGTATGGGGATTATGCGCTGGCTGATGGGGCAGCCAGGTTCATCCCGCTAAGAGGACCCGGGCCCCTGTACTATCCAGCGGCTCAAGAGCATCGAGCCTGGTTTGCTCGGGACACCCTCTGGCTGTCTGCGCCGAGGCGGCCTGCCACGGAAGACGGCGGGGAAGTCACAGCGCCGTCCCCCGATGTTAGGTGTGCGTGCTAATGAGTGTCCACCTTTGTGACATTGACCGGTTTATGGTAGATGTACTCGGGCAGTTCTAACTCAAGGGGAGGTGGTGTGTCAAGAGTAGGGAAGCCAAGGTGGCGCCACTGTAGAGGGGAGGTCGCCATGCGCGTGTAAAGTCACAGGGGGGCCTCGGTGGAGGGGGGCCTCGGTGGAGGGGGTAGCCATGTGGTCCGAAGACTACTAGGAGAAGGAAGCCGCCGTCAACGAAAAAGCAATCGTCGATTTTATATATCTATTGTGTGTGTGTTTGTGTGTGTGTGTGTGTGTGTGTGTGTGTGTGTGTGTGTGTGCGCGTGTGTGTGTGCGTGCGTGTGCGTGTGCGTGTGCGTGTGCGTGTGTGTGTGTGTGTGTGTGTGTGTGTGTGTGTGTGTGTGTGTGTGTGTGTGTGTGTGTGTGTGTGTGTGTGTGTGTGTGTGTGTGTGTGTGTGTGTGTGTGTGTGTGTGTGTGTGTGTGTGTGTGTGTGTGTGTGTGTGTGTGTGTGTGCAATTTGAAGACGCTATGTGTTACGTGAAGGGCGGTTGTTCAAAGCCCCCTAATTTATGGCATGTAGATGCGGTGCCTTGGTTTCATTTCCGAAATCCTTAAAACGTTTGCATGAGTGTCCACTCCTGTCACGAGTCTCGCCAACACTTTAGACAGGTCTCGACAAGTCACGATTTCTTAGAAAATTTATAAACTTGAGGGATCAAAGGCGGTGACCGCGGATGGACCACTTGAGCTGCACTCTTGAAAAGTCTCATCGAGATCTTCATTTCGTCTCACAACGTCTCAATAGATCTCGGATCTCGGAAAAAATAATTTTTTTTTGTAGGGGGAGCCATATGAATCTGTTGTGCTGAAATGTTTGTATGCGTGTCCACTTCTGTCACGAGTCTCGCCAACACTTTGGACAGGTCTCGACAAGTCAGGATTTCTTAGAAAAACTATAAACTTGAGAGATCAAAGGCGGTGACCGCGGATGCAGCACTTGAGCTGCACTCTTGAAAAGTCTCATCGAGATCTCCATTCCGAAAGATAATGTCAAGGTGTTTGCATGCAAGTCCACCCACCACGAATCTCGCCAACACTTTAGACAGGTCTCGACAAGTCAGGATATCTAGGAAAGACTATAAACTTTAAGGACGAAAGGCGGTGACCGCTGGTGGACCACTTGAGCTGCAGGACCCCTAAAATCTTTTGACCCGATGCATTCCGACTTCCTGTTTTTTTTGTCTCATGTTCCTCGAGCAATCTACGCGTTATCGGAAAACTCTGTTTTCCCGAAAGAGGGCCGAACTTTCTTACCCCCGAAGGGCCTTTTTAATTGTCTGCTCCGCTCAAATCTGGTCGTACTTTGCATGAAGCAGTCAGTCTGTTAACATCGTGAAAGTTTTTTCGTACTCGTCAACATGGAGCAAATCTTGCATGAACAGGCTGTGCTTTTAAGTTCGGTTGAAGATTTTGCCACGTGGGAGCAGCGATGCGTCGAGTTCATCGAAGGGCTGGAAACGCAAAGCCGGATTAAGCACCCGCGATTATTAATTGGACATCAACAGTCACTAATAGCTCAAATAACGCGTCCGGAAGGATTGAGGAATTCTGTGCGGAGTCATTTCATACACACGGGCGCAGGACATGGTGATCATGTACTAATCTGGCGGGAGATTGAAACATCCTTCGAGAGTCGGATACTGACCGGTTCCATCATCAATCGCAGCCATATCGAGCCGAGACACTTCCTAAATGATGCTCGCGGCCTAGTACTTCATCATGTGCAAAATATTATTGGGAAGCACAACAGCATCAAAATCAATACAGTGTTTAATGGTTAATTTGTGATTGGTGACAAACATGCGATAGAAGTGTTAACACGCGAAACTGCGAACTATTTAGCACAAGCGATTTGAACGAGTGGTATGATCTGCGAGTTATGGAGCCCACTTTAACCTTAATCGATGAGTTTCAAGAACGTGATAGTGGCTGGGCTCTGCAGAAAATACTTAACCTCACGATAAATGTGAATAAGTATAATCCGATGCGTGCCGGGTGCTCCACATCATTGCCGCGGAAAATAATGTTGAAGAGGGCTGTGGTTAACGTCAAATCCAAAGATAACGCATGTTTCGCATGGGCAGTTGTCGCTGCTCTATACCCAACTGACCGAAACAGTGACCGTCCATTTTCTCACCCTCATTATTCGATAGTACTGAATCTGAAGGATATCGAATTCCCGGTGCCGATACATCTCATAAAGAAATTTGAACTTCAAAACAATGTATCGATCAACGTGTATACCACCACTACCAAAAAGGACATTGTTCCAATACGCATAACTCAACACAAGAAGGAAAAGCACATCAATTTGCTGTACATGCAAGATACTGAGGACAACAATGTGGGGCACTTCGTATGGATCAAGAACCTGTCGAGACTCGTGAGAGCGCAACTCACCAAGAAGGAGCATAAAAAATACAGATGCGATTGGTGTGTAAATTTAACATTATCAATCCACAATTATATATATCCAGTCCCTGCAAAAACACCTGCAAAAAAATCCCGTTTTTTGCAGGTGTTTGCACTACTTCGGGTCAGAGGAAAAATTGCAATCACACAAGATCGATTGTGGAGCAATAAATGACTGTGCAATTCGACTACCAGATGACACCAATAAGTGGCTTCATTTCAGCAACTTTAGCCGGAAAGAGCGACATCCCTTCATTGTGTATGCTGATTTGGAGTGCGTGCTGGCGAAGACCGATGGGGAGAACCTAGCGAAAGATAGGTATCAACACCATGAAGTGTTTAGTATCGGATAGTACGTGTGTTGTTAGTATGACGATTCGTTATCTTCGTATCACTCGCGTCGCAGTGCCGATTGTGTATCGTGGATTGCTGAAGACCTAAAAAATTTAGCACTGCGGTTAAAAGAAACGTTCTGTATCAATGTACCAATGGTACATTTAACGCCGAGTGAGTGGGCTAGTTTTCGAGCAGCAACTCAATGTCACATATGTGAGAAACCATTTGCGCAAGAAGATGCCCGCGTTCGAGATCATTGCCATCTGACTGGGCGCTATAGAGGCCCTGCCCATTCCAACTGCAACTCAAATTACAGTCATTTTTCATTCCTATAGTTTTTCACAATTTATCCGGTTATGATGCGCATTTTATAATCAAGGAAGTAGCCACAGCGTTCGAAGGAACAACCAATGTGCTTCCAATCACAAAGGAGAAATACATCTCCTTCACGAAGCATGTTCAAATTACAGACGATTCAAAACACAAGATCCAATTGCGCTTTATCGACTCATACAAATTCCTCAACACGAGTCTCGACAAATTAGCCTCATTCTTGACCGAAGACAAACTCAACATTTTACGCACACAATTCCCAACTCTCTCGACAGACGATTTCAATTTGCTGACGCGAAAAGGGGTCTTCCCGTATGAATATATTGATGACGTGACGAAGCTAGACGACACTTGCTTACCACCACGTGACGCATTTTACAGTCCCCTGACAGATGCTACGGTATGTGAGAGCGAGTACGCACATGCTGAGAAAGTTTGGGAGCAATTCTCCATTCGGACGCTGGGTGACTATAGCGAATTGCACTCGAAGACAGATGTCTTGTTATTAGCCGATATTTTCGAAAATTTGCAAAATACATGCGTTGAGAGCTATGGCCGAGATCCCGCGTATTACTACACATTGCCCGGATATACCTGGGATGCAATGTTAAAACACTCGAATGTCAAGTTTGCATTACTAACTGACATCGATATGGTTTTATTCGTTGAGCGGGGTATACGCGATGGTCTGAGTCAATGCTCGAACTGATACGCACGTGCCAATAACAAGGACGCGGAGTCGTTTGACAAATCGAGAGCATCATCGTACTTAATGTATTTTGATGTCAACAATTTGTATGGATGGGCAATGTGCCAACCCTTGCCATATGCAGATTTTCGATGGGTCAACGACATGTCCAATTTTGATCCATCGTGCATCGCGCTAGACTCACCTATTGGCTACATCCTTCAAGTCGACTTGGAATATCCCCAATCTCTACATGATGCGTACAAAGACCTGCCGATTTGTCCAATACATGAAAAACCGCCGAGTGAGCAGGGGGGAAAGCTGTTAGCGACCGTCTGCGATAAAAAGCGCTACATCATACACTACCGGAATTTGCAACAGTGCTTTCGCCATGGACTTTGCCTCACGAAAATCCATAGAGTCCTTCAGTTTACACAATCCCCGTGGCTGCGTTCGTATATTGAGTTTTATACCCAGTTTCGAACGCTTGCCAAAAACGATTTCGAAAAGAATTTATTCAAATTAATTAATCATGCGGTCTTTGGCAAAACGATGGAGAATGTGCACAACCATGTAGATGTAAAGCTTTCAACAAAATGGGAGGGCAGATATGGCGCAGAGGCAATGATTGCGAAGCCAAACTTCCACAGCCGAACTATTTTTTCGGAAAACCTCATCGCCGTGGAATTGCGCAATCTCGAGGTGAAATTCAACAAGCCGATATATGTGGGTATGTGCATACTCGACATATCCAAAACGTGCTTGTATGGATTTCATCACGAGTATATGGTACCTCCGTATCGAGATAAATGCAACGTCATGTATACCGATACGGATAGTCTCATATATGCCATTGAGAGCGACGATATATATGCCGACATGAAGCGCGAAATTTCAAAATTCGATACAAGCGATTATTCGGCGGACAATCGGTATGGTATACCGCTCATCAACAAGAAGGTGCCCGGTCTCATGAAGGACGAATGTAATGGAGCAATGATGATCGAATTTATGGGACTTCGATCGAAAATGTACATGACACGTGTCGAGGGTAAGAAGGACACGAAAAAAGTTAAAGGTGTCAAGAGTAGCGTTGTGGCAAGGACAATCACGTTTGACGATTATGCTCAATGGTTGAAGGAAAATATTGAAATGGAGCGTAGTCGAACGTGCATTCAATCAAAGTTACACCAAGTATACACCATTCGCGAGACGAAAATTGTTCTGAGTCCTCATGACGATATGCGATCTATCATATCTGGGACCTCTGATACCCTACCTTGGAGGCATTATAGAATACCGTCGTAAAAAGTTTTGTAAATTTTTTTTTCACAACCGTGATGTAAAATTGTGTACATTTTTGTGAATATCGATGTATAAAATTCGTGAAAATTATGTATATATTGTGTTCACTCGATGTAAAACTTGTTAAAATTATATTTGTTTTTATAAATATTTAATCGTGTAAGAATGGATCCATTATTTTCTGTAAATAAAGAAACGGACTTTTTATCATCCCATGTGTTTATTCACTCTATCCATTTCCCCGTACCCACGTTCCACGAAAAAAAAACTTGAATAAGGGGTTCAAAGAGTTTCAATCGACTTTTTACGAAGTTCATAAGACGTTTGAAGATGTTCGTGAGACGTTCAAGAGACTTTCGAAAACGTTCATAAGACGTTTGAAGACATTCATGAGAGGTTCGAAGACGTTCAAGAGATCTGTGACGATATTCATAATACATTTGTAGACATCGACGAGGGGTTCGAAGATGTTCTTTCAAAGACATTCACGAGGTGTTTGAAGACGTTCAAGAAACTTTCGAATACGTTCAAGAGACTTTTGACGACATTCATAATACGTTTGGAGACATCGATGAGGGGTTCGAAGACGTTTAAGAGACTTTCAAAGACATTAACGAGGGGTTCGAAGACGTTAAAAAAACTTTGGAATTCGTTCAAGAGACTTTTGACGACGCTTAAGAGAGACTTTCAAAAACATTCATAAGGCGTTTGAAGACATGCATGAGGGGTTCAAAGAGTTTCAAGAGATTTTCTACGACGTTCATGAGACGTTTGAAGATGTTCGTGAGACGTTCAAGAGACTTTCGGAAACGTTCATAAGACGATTGAAGACATTCGTGAGAGGTTCGATGACGTTCAGAGACTTTCGAAGACATTCAAGAGATTTTTGCCGATACTCATACGTTTGAAGATATCGATGAGGGGTTCGACGACGTTTTAGAGACTTTCGACGACATTCATAATACGTTTGAAGACATGCATGGGGGGTTCGAAGACGCTTAAGAGACTTTTAAAGGCATTCACGAGGGGTTCGAAGACGTTCAAGAGACTTTCGACGACATTCGTAATACGGTTGAAGGCATTCATGAGGGGTTCTAAGACGCTTAAGAGACTTTCAAATATATTCACGAGAGGTTTGAAGACGTTCAAGAAACTTTCGAATACGTTCAAGAGACTTTCGACGACATTCATAATACGTTTGAAGCCATTCATGAGGGGTTCGAAGACGATGGAGAGACTTTCAAAGACATTCACGAGAGGTGCGAAGACGTTCAGATACTTTCGAAGACATGCAACAGATTTTTGACAATATTCACAATACGTTTGAAGACATCGATGAGGGGTTCGACGACGTTTTAGAGACTTTCGACGACATTCATAATACGTTTGAAGACATGCATGGCGGGTTTGAAGACGCTTAACAGACTTTTGAAGGCATTGACGAGGGGTTGGAAGACGTTCAAGAGACTTTCGACGACATTCGTAATACGTTAGTAGTATGGGGGCCACTATGGCGACCCCCACTCCTACCCCCACTCCTCGGTAGCCGAGGTGGTGGGGATGGTCGTCTTTATCCCCCCACCCCACCCCCTCCTCGGTATCTCAGGTGGTGGGGATGGAGTGGGGATTCCCCCCACGCCCCGCGGGATGTGGAGGGGGGGGGGATGGCCGGAGTGGAGGGTTCGCCATAGTGGCCCCCCTTTTTTTTTGCTTTATTAAAATATGTTCACAAAGTATACATTTTTATGATATGTACATGATATCGCTGTTAATTAACCGGTTCAACTGATGGTTTATGAGATTATCGGCAACGCTTGTTCTGGCGCGTGCAGAGAGTTCGCCGGGAATACAGGAGAGGGTGCGTTGAACGCGTTCCTGGATTTTCGTCTTCCTTTTACGAATCCGTCGTCGTAAACGGCGCGCTGTCATGCTGAATATTTCGGCTGCGATTACGCTGACAAGTGCATTTTTACACTTTGTCACGTCCGCGGTGGAGCGATGAAGCCATGCCATGTAGCCGTTTATGCGTCCCTCCAATAGCTGCAGCTCGTCGATGTCATCTTTTATGAAGGTGAAGAACGGCGCCGCATGATGTATAGCGTTTACTCCGTAGTCGTTATAGTTTTGGATAGTTACGGTGGGCTGGTTGAGATGTTCACCGTATTCTAAATTGTAACTATCGCATAAAACCACGGTGTGGACCATACGAGTGTTTCCCTCGCCGTTGAGATACGCTGTGATCGTAGAGAGACGTTCGCGAAAATCCACCCACGACGGAGTATTTAGCGTTGTCCAACCGTTGCTTTCGCATATGAAACGCACGACGGGGTGTAATTGATTCGCACCGATAACGTCAATACCCAACCGCACACTGTTTGTCAAGCAATTGTTGAGATTATGGGATATTTGTAGTAGCAGCGGGTACGGTTTATAGCAGCGATTATCGGAAGCCTCGCTTGCTATGGCTGCTCTCGGTAGACTGAATCACGCAAGCGAGATGTCGTTGTCTTTCGTGGAAACTGCAGACGCTGTACTATTCGGCGGCTGGCTTGAATACCAGACTATTAAAATCGTCCCCGAAGAACTCCATGAGAAGATTATTCTCGCGCGCAGCCGTTACCATCTGCTGGAACAGCGTTTCGTTTTCCAGAACTTTGGTGAATCTGGATGGTAGAAAGCACGTGAACTCCCTGTCCAGTTCAATAATGATTCGGGGCCCGAAACGTGTTTTTACTGCCCGTACATCAGAAATCTTGTAGTCGGTTTCTAGCGAAAGCTCCGACAGTTTTTTCGTCGGCAGGAAGTCCGACAACTTTCTGATCTTGTTGATTTGGGAGAAGTCCATCGCTGATATTGAGCTTTTGAATTTCACGGGTTAACATTTGTAACGCTGTTCTTCTCTGTATGAGTGTTTGAAGAGCAGCTAAGTTTTGCAAGAATGCTTCAACGCGTACTTTTAACTCGCACCACTTCCTCTGCATATGCTTCTGCTGTTGCCACCCGAGAACGACTGATCCCTTATAGCTCTGCTACACCCACCCACCATACCCGCAGCTTCCCCCACCGCGTTTCGCCAAGAGTCGCGCAAAACAAAATGGCTGATGTCGAAGAGCACCAGGCTGAGCCTCTAGCAAAATTGCTGACCATGTCGCTGCTATGCGCCGCTGAATAAAGTTCGAGACACAGAGAAATATTTCAAGTGTCATCATTTTATTGAACGGTTAGCGATTACGGGAGCAGCAGCCCTGTACACAATGAAAACTTTTATGATTGAAGGAATTGCTGCCTCCTGTGGGCAGACCCTCATTGAACATTTTACGCGTAGCTTTATTCTGCTTACGGGTAAATGTCTTGTAGTAATCGTCAACTATTTTATCGTTGCGTGATAGATCATTTGAAAATACGCTTCTAAACTTATGCATACCGAAGCCAGTACACATATAATGAAGAAACATAATGCAATACTGTCCGCAGCACTGCGAATCCGCAGCTTGAAGCTGATCAGTGCTGTATCGGAAGAGTTTACAGTTTCCTCGGAGTCGTCGGAGATGCTGTGGGATGATTGGTGGTAGTCCGTAGCTATCGAAGTACCATCCACGTCCGTCACGATCGACGTACATGGCGATCCAGTGGGTACCGGGCTGTTTATATCCATCAGTATTCGCGACAATAGCCGTTGGTTTTGTCCAAACTTTTGGTATGCGATCTGCGGGGTATATACCAACAGCGTGCTTGTTTATATCACGTAGAGAGTCGAGGATTTGAAGGATAGATAGACTCGCCGCAGGGCAGGCCAACCGATAACGCTGTTGTTGTCCGATATTCCCATAGCGACTCGCGACGTTCACTCTGACAGAGCAGCGTTTTAATCCTCATCACATTATCCAGGGCACACTTATACGATTGATTTTTCCGTATAGCGGCGTGATATGAGCAATGTGTACCGGCCCCCGGGAGATGCTGAAATGAGATATTATCCTCGTCCTCTTCCAAATTTATAATGTAGTAGCCGGTGAGTTGTGCTAAATAGGATGATTTAGCGACACCTCGTACAAATATCCGCGTGGAATCGGTAGCGATTGCCCTGAAAACTCTCTCAATACAGCGTAATGGTGTATGACCTTCGAACCATTTTATACCGTGATGCTCCCGCGTCACCCGCTCGTTCGTTCTTTTCACATCCGCTGGTAATTGTCTGTATGTGTGAGGTGGAGCGACGATCCAATGATTGTGCCACGATGAATCGATTGATGCAACAGCCACTTCTTTCGGTATAAAGTTGTAGTGCTTATCCGTTAAGCCTTGTATGTCTATCGCGATACTCATGGTGGTTCTGATGTGAGAGCTCTGCTCGAACTGGAGAGCTCAACCGCTGAAATCTACAATAAGTTGCCGGGAAGCATCAACCTCCACCACGTTATCATATTCCACATACACGACACAATTTACCGTTGAAGTTATTGCCTTGCCGAAGCGTACTTCGAGCCTCACGCTACCGTGTTTCACCAAATTCCAATGACTGTTACTGTTCACCGAAAGATCGGGCGTTAGATCAAACGCAAAAAGACAATAGCCCCACGGATACGCTGTGCGAGTAATTGAATTACCCTGATTGAGAAAGTGAATGCCAGTCCCTGAGAATAATGTATGATACGCATCCACATATAGATGCGTGTCGTCAAAGTTAGGTTCGAGTGCTTTCGCCATATCTGCACACCGTCAGCATATAACGCGAGATAATTAATTTTATAATTCTGAAAGTTAAACGGATTCAACGCGCGGTTACCGTTGAATGCTTTATTATCGACAAACCCTATAATTATGCGCTTCGGTAGTTGGCCCAGTATAACATTGTCCAGAGTATCGCCATGCACCCCTGCATGCATCGATATAGACTTAACCTCGACACGTGTCAAAGGATATTTTGCTGTAGATTTTGATAATGTTCGCGCGTGAGCTAAAAGTATACCAGGGGCAATTTTAGCGCGGCGTATGAGAAGCGATGACTCGGTAATGTGTATGCTGAAATCTTTCGAGGAAGTCATAAGACAGAATGCGTCGCTGGTACGTACAAGACGTAATCGCATCTCCACGCCGTTTATAAGAAATCGCTCCTGATTGAAAATATCGCAATGGAGGTGGGCGAGAAGATCGATCTCATTGCCGTCATTGAGGACCATTCGACGATTAGCAAGGCCTACATTAGCTTCTGCTACATCATACATTTTACCGGCCGTATCACTGTACCACAGACAACTTGAAAGATGAGAGCTTTTCGCACCTTGCCCATAATTCAATAAGTTTTCAACGTATGCCCTGTATGCATAAGCATTATTGGGCGGAGATACGAGCTTCTGATTGAGAAATACATCGACTTGATTGAACAGCGAATGAAGTAAATTATTGACGGGACCCACTCTAATGGTAGGGTCGGGTTTCAGTGCACTCGAGCGTATTTGGACACGTATGCTTAGCGTGGTATGAGCAAGATCGATGTATTCGTCACCTTGACCAGGTACCATAAATTCTATTGGTGAATCATCCGTCAGAGATGAGATCGGTTTATAGTGCACCCATTGCGTTTCCTCGATGGTTGTTTGAGTCGGTGGTAGCGAGAATAGTTCCAACTCAGACTTCAAACACTCACACGAATGGGCATGTAAGAACAACGAGTCGGAGATGTGTGCGGCCGTGTAGATGAACAAGTAGATCGTGTGGATTCGACTTCGGTCCGGCCAATGAAGGGTATTCCAAAGTCAATAATGGAAATACATGATGTTTTTACGTTTCGGCCCTCGGTTCGGGTCCTCTTCAGAAGTCTTTTTATTCTGTAAATGTTGTGATACACATTTTTTTTTTAATACAATGATATTTGACAAAAATTATACAAATGAGCGTTTTTTGGTCATGATTCTATTATATAGTTTTATGTCGTGTTGTATAACAATACTGTTGGTTATGTTTGGGTTATAATTATGTTGATAAATTGAGTTATTTAATTTTATATATTGGTGTTTGAGATGTGTGAAGAGTGCGAGAGAGGGTTAATCTATTGTGATGTGATAGAAAAGATAAATTGTATGATTAAACTAACCTCGATATTGTTGATATTTTAAGTCTTTGCCCATATTAAGAAGGTTGTTATGTGGAGCATTATTTATGTTTGTAAATAATGTTTGGTGAAAAACGTATTCAATTGATAAGGATTTTTTTCGTTTATCGGCGATTTTTTTCCTTTGTCTGTAACCAATGATTAATTATAAGAGAGTTATATGTTTTATCAGTAAAAGCAGAAATTCTAGGACTGTGATAGGTACCTATTGAGAATTAGTTTTTGAGAAAATGTTTTCCTTTTTAGATGAGCAGAAACTCGAAATATACAATATTTTTTTTCCTACATGTTGAGTTTTGTGGTCAACGAGGGTGCGAGAGATACTGAGAGGTGTGTAATGTTTCTGAAGAAAGTTCGAGTCTCTATACAGTGAGTTGGGGGAGGGAGATGATTTATGCAGTGCCGTGTCAAGGGAAATAAAATAGATGTGTCAGGTTGGAGATGTTTAAGCTTAGTCATAATGTTATTAAAAGTGAGTTTCTTATGTTAGTTTATTTGTTAGTTGATAATGTCAAATTTTAAAATTCGTATTATGTGAGGTGAATGTTGTAAAATGTTTTAATGATTATATTGTAGAATTGTAAATTGAGCTTAGTTTTTGGATGTTAGTTCTAAAATTTATAGCGTTGGGGTGTGCCTTAATTTGAATCATTTCTAAGATTAGTCTTTTTTTGAGCCAGTTCTCATTGTTTAAAATTTTTACGTTGTCAAATTGAAAATCATGTTTTTGTTCCATTGCATGTTGTGCTAGGGCTGTGTGTATTGTGGTGGTGTTTTTAGGCTATTTTTGTGTTCTTTTACTCTAGTTTCAAGATATCTTTTGGTTTGGCCAATGTATGTGGCGTTGCAATCTTTACAGTCAATTTGGTAAACTATGTTAGATTTTCGGTTGTTGGATATTTTGTCTTTGGAGGAGCCAATGATTGATGAGATATTGTGTTTGTTATTTGTGACCAAGGTCATGTTGTATTCTTGGAAGAGACGAATTAGTTGATGGTGAATGTTTTTTGTGTAGGGGAAGTTTATTATTCTGGAAGAGTCAAAATTGTTGTTATTAGTTTTTTCAAAGTTGATTATAGAAAGACGCTGTTTTTGTTTTTGTTTTTTTTTTTTTTTTAATAATAAAACATCGTATTTCTATAATCAACTTTAAAAAAACTAATAACAACAATTTTGACTCTTCCAGAATAATAAACTTCCTCTACACAAAAAACAATCACCATCAACTAATTCGTCTCTTCCAACAATAGAACATAACCATGGTCACAAATAACAAACACAATATCTCATCAATCATTGGCTCCTCCAAAGACAAAATATCCAACAACCGAAAATCTAACATAGTTTACCAAATTGACTGTAAAGATTGCAACGCCACATACATTGGCCAAACCAAAAGATATCTTGAAACTAGAGTAAAAGAACACAAAAATAGCCTAAAAAACACCACCACAATACACACAGCCCTAGCACAACATGCAAAAGAACAAAAACATGATTTTCAATTTGACAACGTAAAAATTTTAAACAAAGAGAACTGGCTCAACAAAAGACTAATCTTAGAAATGATTCAAATTAAGGCACACCCCAACGCTATAAATTTTAGAACTGACATCCAAAAACTAAGCTCAATTTACAATTCTACAATATAATCATTAAAACATTTTACAACATACACCACACATAATAAGAATTTTAAAATTTGACATTATCAACTAACAAATAAACTAACATAATAAACTCACTTTTAATAACATTATGACTAAGCTTAAACATCTCCAACCTGACACATCTATTTTATTTCCCTTGACACGGCACTGCCTAAATCATCTCCCTCCCCCAACTCACTGTACAGAGACTCGAACTTTCTTCAGAAACATTACACACCTCTCAGTATCTCTCGCACCCTCGTTGACCACAAAACTCAACATGTGGGAAAAAAAAATTGTATATTTCGAGTTTCTACTCATCTAAAAAGGAAAACATTTTCTCAAAAACTAATTCTCAATAGGTAACTATCACAGTCCTAGGATTTCTGCTTTCACTGATAAAACATATACCTCTCTTATAATTAATCATTGGTTACAGACAAAGGAAAAAAATCGCCGATAAACGAAAAAAATCCTTATCAACTGAATACGTTTTTCACCAAACATTATTTACAAACATAAATAATGCTCCACATAACAACCTTCTTAATATGGGCAAAGACTTAAAATATCAACAATATCGAGGTTAGTTTAATCATACAATTTATCTTTTCTATCACATCACAATAGATTAACCCTCTCTCGCACTCTTCACACATCTCAAACACCAATATATAAAATTAAATAACTCAATTTATCAACATAATTATAACCTAAACATAACCAACAGTATTGTTATGCAACACGACATAAAACTATATAACAGAATCATGACCAAAAAACGCTCATTTGTATAATTTTTGTCAAATATTGTATTTAAAAAAATGTGTATCACAACATATACAGAATAAAAAGACTTCTGAAGAGGACCCGAACCGAGGGCCGGAACGTAAAAACATCCTGTATTTCCATTATTGACTTTGGAATACCCTTCATTGGCTGGACCGAAGCCGAATCCACACGATCTACTTGTTCATCTACACGGCCGCACACATCTCCGACTCGTTATAATTGATTGGCTGTAAACTGACACAATGACCTTCTTCAGCGAGATACTACAACTCTTCGGATATTTCACCTTAGCAGCTTTCAAGAACTGGAAACGAGACACTGCCACGAAGACTCGCCTAAAACAACTCCGATTTTTACTTAAATGTAGAAAGGAAGGTTTGATACCGAAACACATTTTCTCAAAACACATGAATATTCTAATTTCCGGTAACAAAAACAAAATAAAACTTAATAAGATATCACACAAATTCCACAAATCACTATTAAACATTGAAATAGATGATCTCAACTTTCGAATAAAAATTCTGAACCAAATAATTGGAAAAAACTCAGAAACATTCAACAAAACTTCAAACAATATTAAAGAAATTTTTTTTACTTTTGAACAAATAAAATTAAACAAAATTTCAAAACTTGCATATGAAAAACACCAAAGAAAACTCCAAAACCTTAGAGTTCAACGTACCAACAACGTACATCAACACATCTTCAAACACGAAGAATTTTTAAAAACAATACCTTCACAAACACATATAGACCGAAACAACACACATTACATAAATTATCAAAACACAAATCAAACAACACAAAATCACAACATCTTATGCTCAACACTAAATAATAGACAACAATACACCAATAATAATCTACCCACCGATCCTCTGAACAACATAAATTCAACAATCACATTAAACAAAACCAAAGACTGGCTCATAAACCTCTCCAATATTGACATTCCACTACACATTTCAACCTTCTTGTCTCTAGGCGAAAAATTTTGTTTTCCCTACCTCAAACCCTCAAACATAAAAGACCACATCCACAAATCAATCTCTGAATTAGAAACCAAACTCGATTTTTTACTCGACAAACCTAGACAAATAGAAATCAGAACCAGATTCAATAAAATACTAAATAAGATAAATATTCCAATATAATTCTCCAATACTAATCAAATCATAAAATAAACATCCTTATTTTTTGAAAACAATTCTCAAATTTTAGTTACAAGAGCAGACATAGGAAACTCAACAGTCATCCTTAACAAATCTGACTACATTAATAAAACTCATGACTTACTCACAGACTCTACAACTTACAAAGCAACGAATAAAAACCCTATAAACACACTACAAAAAGGCATCAACAACATTCTCTCCAGATGGAAAACCCTTAAAATCATCGACGAGACAAAATACAAATATCTAAAAGCCGAAAATTGCAACCTTTCCCGTCTATATTGCCTACCCAAAATTCACAAAAAAACTATCCACTTCGCCCAATAGTATCATCTATAAATAGCCCAACACACAAACTAGCCGAATTCATACAATCAAAACTCACACAATTAATTAATACGACCAACTCACACGTCAAAGATAGCTTTAACCTAAAACACTCACTCTCTAACATCTCAATCCCATTCAACTACAAATTAGTCTCATTCGACGTCGTTTCTCTCTACACTAACATCCCATTACAACTAGTTATCCAAAGCCTACTAAAACGATCAAACTTATTTTCAAAAACATTCCCTTTACAAGAAATAATCAAAGCTGTTGAATATATCATGTTCTCAACATTCTTCACTTTCCAAAATAAAATTTATCAACAAATCTCAGGATTACCTATGGGTTCACCTCTAGCTCCAATATTATCCAACATCGTCATGATAGATCTCGAAACAAATTGTTTAGAAAAACTAAAATTCTCAGTACCATTATATAAAAGATACGTAGACGATATTATTATTTCTCTCCCAACAAATGAAATCGAATCCACCAAAACAATTTTCAACTCTTACAATCCAAAACTACAGTTCACATCCGAAATTAAAATAGACAACAAAATCCCTTTCCTAGATTTACTTTTAATCCACAAACAGAACGCTATTATAACAAACTGGTATAGGAAACCAATTTGGTCTGGCCGATTCATAATTTTTTTCTCACACCACCCACTCTCCCAAAAAAAGCAATAATCTACATGCTAGTTGACCGGGCAATAAAACGATCTCACCCTTAATTTCACAATGATAATTTAAAACTCATTAATAACACTATGACAAAAAATTGCTATCCAACCTCTTTCACAGAAAATATAATAAAACAGCGTCTTCCTATAATCAACTTTAATAAAACTAATAACAACTATTTTGACTCTTCCAGAATAATAAACTTCCCCTACACAAAAAACATTCACCATCAACTAATTCGTCTCTTCCAACAATACAACATAACCTTGGTCACAAATAACAAACACAATATCTCATCAATCATTGGCTCCTCCAAAGACAAAATATCCAACAACCGAAAATCTAACATAGTTTACCAAATTGACTGTAAAGATTGCAACGCCACATACATTGGCCAAACCAAAAGATATCTTGAAACTAGAGTAAAAGAACACAAAAATAGCCTAAAAAACGCCACCACAATACACACAGCCCTAGCACAACATGCATTAGAACAAAACATGATTTTCAATTTGACAACGTAAAAATTTTAAACAATGAAAACTGGCCAAAAAAAGACTAATCTTAGAAATGATTCAAATTAAGGCACACCCCAACGCTATAAATTTTAGAACTGACATCCAAAAACTAAGGTCAATTTACAATTCTACAATATAATCATTAAAACATTTTACAACATTCACCTCACATAATAAGAATTTTAAAATTTGACATTATCAACTAACAAATAAACTAACATAATAAACTCACTTTTAATAACATTATGACTAAGCTTAAACATCTCCAACCTGACACATCTATTTTATTTCCCTTGACACGGCACTGCCTAAATCATCTCCCTCCCCCAACTCACTGTACAGAGACTCGAACTTTCTTCAGAAACATTACACACCTCTCAGTATCTCTCGCACCCTCGTTGACCACAAAACTTAACATGTGGGAAAAAAAATTGTATATTTCGAGTTTCTGCTCATCTAAAAAGGAAAACATTTTCTCAAAAACTAATTCTCAATAGGTAACTATCACAGTCCTAGGATTTCTGCTTTTACTGATAAAACATATAACTCTCTTATAATTAATCATTGGCTACAGACAAAGGAAAAAAATCGCCGATAAACGAAAAAAATCCTTATCAATTGATTACGTATTTCACCAAACATTATTTACAAACATAAATAATGCTCCACATAATATGGGTAATATTATGTGGAGCATTATTACCCATATAATGCTCTTAATATGGGCAAAGACTTAAAATATCAACAATATCGAGGTTAGTTTAATCATACAATTTATCTTTTCTATCACATCACAATAGATTAACCCTCTCTCGCACTCTTCACACATCTCAAACACCAATATATAAAATTTAATAACTCAATTTATCAACATAATTATAACCTAAACATAACCAACAGTATTGTTATACAACACGACATAAAACTATATAACAAAATCATGACCAAAAAACGCTCATTTGTATAATTTTTGTCAAATATCATTGTATTTAAAAAAATGTGTATCACAACATATACAGAATAAAAAGACTTCTGAAGAGGACCCGAACCGAGGGCCGAAACGTAAAAACATCCTGTATTTCCATTATTGACTTTGGAATACCCTTCATTGGCCGGACCGAAGCCGAATCCACACGATCTACTTGGCATGTAAGAACGCCATTTTCACGAGAAGATATCTGACACGGTCCTAGCTCGCGACTTCTTCTGCTTCTTCTTCTTCGGCGTTCTCTTTCTAGCTGTTCTCTTTTTTTTAACACAATTTGTACGTTTTTTCTTCAACGCGGCGGTTTTCTTTTTTAGGCCGATGCTACGCGCGCTGTAGCTACTGAGCGAATGTGCAAGCTTGTGATTTTTCGAGGCCTTATATCCTGAGCCCTGCATAAGACTATTGAGTTTTTCCTCAGCTTTTCGCTTCAAACTCATACCTGATTCGCGCAAACGCGATTTGAAGGCTTCCCTAGGTTGAATTCCTGCATCCATTTTATCGCTCGCCACATTAAGGCCTGACCGTGTAGCCTCTTTACCGACAGCTCGTGCCCCCTGTTTTAAGAGAGGTAAAATTCGACGGAAAAGGGCGCCAAGGAAACTGCCAATACCGTGACCCCGCTGGTTCGGCGACCCTATGTATACTCGGCTAATTCCCCCGTACCCTGTTCTACCTCCTCCCACTTGTGCGTCAAAGTACGCATCGTAGTAATTCATGTTGCTCTCTCTCTCTCTCTTTTCTCGACCACAACTAAGCTAGGCGTTTGAACTGCAGTGTCACGGTTAGCGTTCCACCCTCGAATGGCATCCAATGCCCGAATTCATCTCTTATATCGATATCTATCGTTTGAAAGCTGGTACGTAGAAGAGGTATGTACCGCGGTGGCGAAAAACTTTTTATTTTCACAGAGCCGTAGTTATAATTATTATCAATGTCAAAGGGAACGACACGTAATAATGGCGCGTGTACATCACCGGTCATGTAGGACTCGCAAATATCTGTATTAACAAACAACATATTGGGTATACCGTTCATGAGGCTAGACGGCTGCGGCGCGATATACTGATTCGTTACCACAAGATCCGCGCTGTGAGTGAAGCCTAAAATTTGGTTAATTATGGGGGAACAGTAGAAAGCAGGTTCTAGATTTTTGCACTCGGTACAGACACGCTCTATCGAGACATAGCCGTTAAGAGTATGCTGGAAAAATTGGTCAAATGTCCTGCGATACATTGAATTTCATTAATTGCTTCGAGTAGCGTGGAGACGCTACGGTATACCCCAGATGGTACGCAAGCACGCTCGTTTTTAAAATCGACATTGGCCTCAACGCCCGGGGCCACTGCGTTCGTCACTAAACTGATCAATTTTTTTTCACCTTCAGGCGGCACGTGTAGAACAGTCATCGGTATGTGTATTTCGGCTAAGGAAACACCCCATTTACCGTGTAAATTTACACTTTGTGGCAAGTGTGTGGTATATTGCGTCGTCCGGTTATTAGGGTAGTACTTCATGCTGCTATTGCTAGGTAGGACTACAAAAAATTCGGTATCACTCATCGCGCCTACTTTTTATTTCCCCGCCTTTGGACTCTAGATAACTCTAGATAACTAGATCATGCAGAATGTACACGATAGGTCGGCTACTCACGGATATACGATGTATCTTAAACAGCTCACTGCTCCAGCTGCTCTCGTATCCTTTAGCAAAGGCAGCCTTCGCGCTACTGATGCGGACAATATCACCCAACTTATATTTAGGAGGCGACCGCTGTACAGGATGCTGTTGTTTGTATCGCCGTATTAGATTATCGCGCGCTTTGGCAGATGTAAGCAGCGTCACAGACGCGGGTGTCATTCTAATGCCGCTATGTATAGTACGATTGTATGCGGAGACTATGTTCTGCAAAACGTCGATATAACGTTTTTGGCGCGAATACGTGAAGTATCGCCACATTCTTTCTTTCAACGTTCGATTGAAGCACTCTACAACAGCTTTTCTGCTTTTACGTCAGGGTTGCGGCTCGCCCGAAACTGGATATTATGCTTCTGCAAGAAAGTCTGAAAAACTGACCCTGTAAATTCCCGACTCTTGTCCGATTGTAGGCAAACGGGAGATCGGCCGTTTGTGCTTTTTAGCGAGAGTATACGAGCAAGAGCGTTAGCCACTGTTAAAGCAGCCTTGTCGTACACCGGCTCAACCCACGCGTACTTACTGAGCACATCTATGATCACAAGAAGATAGGTATAGCCATCGTTATAACTTTTGAGTGAACCAAGGTCTACAAGATCAGCCTCCCAAACATCGTCAATGTTCTGCACATTGTAGATACGCCGGGGAAATCGTCGACGTATCGCTCTATGCTTGGTGAAAGCATCCTGTGCTTCGAGCCACTGTATCGTTTTTTTCTGGGAAGATTTTCTTTCTACGACTTGCGCGTAACAGTTTAGTAGCACCGGAAAAAGACGCCTCATGTGAAGGATCAAAGTAAATTTTTTCAAGTGTTTTCATACTGACAGTTTGAGAGAGGACCAGGTGAGCTGCCTTCTCTTACCACGCCCGCTCTGTGCGGCTAATTTGTTGCTCTCGCTACCACTGTAGAACTCGGAATGACTGGTATCGCTAATGTCCTCGTCGTCACCGTCGTCGTCAGCGTCGGTGGTGCTGTTACCGTGGGGCGAGCGTAGTGTTGAATTGGCTTGCGTTTCCAGCTACAGTTCGTCGTTTCCCACAAATTCACGAGGGGCCTGTATAGCCCTTAAAAAATTTGCAAAGACTCTACGGCCCATCGGTTTGGCCATCTTTCTCGCACGCATTGCGTCATTCACAAGATCAACAATGTTTGAATGCTTGATTGTTTCTCCATTGACAGAAACCACACCGGCTGCATCCCAAGAAAAATCTGAGGACGGCGCATCATGTAGTCGTCGCAATAAGAGTTTCGCTTTATTGCGGAATTTCGCAGGTACACTTTCAACGATAATGGAATCATTCATTCGTGTTTCTGCTGCTACTGTTGCTGATCTTTCCATGGGGTGTGTGTCTTTTTTTTGTTCCTTCACAAGATCATGATACAATTGTGCTCGTTCGCCATCGACGAAATGTAGATAACGCTGTAATACGCGCAAATACGCTAGCCATTTTTCTCGCTCGTCACCGTACGCGTTAGATTTCAAAATTTCGCTCATCTCCATATCAAGGCGATTCAGAGTCGCCGTAATTGTTTTCTCCGCTTGGCTCATCGATCGTGCCTCACTATCGCTGACGCTGCGTTTTTGGGAATCTAGTTGTAATAGACGCTCCTCGGGCACCAGAACCATTTTCCTGGCATGCTCCATTATTTGGCAATTAGATTTGACAATATGGTGCCGAGGTTTGGGGCAAGCAGCAGGGGTAAAAATCTACCGCTTTGAATGACAAACTTCTTCTTACTCTTCCAGCAACCTCTATTCGCGGCTAAGCGCCTGAGAAGGGGCACGTGGCGGCGCAATTTTTTCCGTTGGTTGGCTTTGAGAGGAATATTACCGCGAAGAACGTTTAAAGCGCACTCGCAAATGCAGCGTATTATACGAGAATCCGATTTCCGCAAAATAGCCTCACGCTGTTCTTTGGTGAGATATTGAAGAGCGTTCAATATCGCAACGCTCTTCGTGCAAAGAGACGCCACGTGCACGCAGCGTGCCATCACAGGCGTAGAACTGGTAATTCTCCATATGTGTCACCGCTTTTTAATTTCTTTCGCGGTACGTAAACGAAATGGTGAGTATCATCAGGGAAAATACATGTGCGGTATCGACAATTATCGGGTGTTGATTGCTTCACATCTAGCAATAAATATCCGTGCGGTTTAGATGTTGCGTCGTAATAAGCCTCCTGTAGAAAGCGTGGATTTTCGGGACATATTTGGCGCGCCAAGTGCTGTATTTGAGCACGATCACGAGGGTTTTTGAAGATAACGATATAATTAGCATTCAAAGAGATATCCCGCTGGCCTTAGCCCTGATGAAACAAATTTTGCGTTATAAAAATAACGCTTAAGTTCTTATGATGACTGCCTTTGGTGAATAGATCGACAACGGTATTGCTCGATGCTTCACGCATTAGATCATCGATAATTAAGAGCTTCGCGCGAGGGTCGTTTGAGTAATCGGCAGTCTGGGGTAATCCTTCGCGAAATTCTATAGCATCACCGTACTCCGTATATGCTGTCTGCCACTCGGAATAATAAAATATTATTCTCTCGAAGCGCTCACTGTTCATACACGTGATACATTTCAGAAATTTTTTAACCAAATACGTTTTACCGCAACCTGTCGGCCCGCAGATCATAGAAGTCCAGGAACGTTGCCACCTCTTGTCCATCGCGGTAAATGAGGAAATTTAGGCTCAGTGCAATATTAAATAAGATTTTCGGGTTTTTACGTAAAACAATATATTTACAGTATATTTTACAAATGGCGATAACCGTAGGGAAGCGATCCGTATCGTCCATCACGTCTTCGCTTAATGCTCGATGGCTTGCGCGTTTTTGTCACACCTCGTGTGACAACATGGTGAAGTTCTGTACGTCTAATGGCGTTGTATCTCAGTACAATAGGATCCTCTCGCTCACCCACGATGAAGGATCGTACGGACTCATAGTTTATTAACGCATTGTTTGCAAAATTAAGCGTGAGACCCTTTACTTTGCATACCTCGCTCTCTGTCCCGTCAGGCGCACGCACGATGAACGCATAAAATTTAGGGCCGCCGGAAATGAAACTTCTTATGTAACTGCCCTCGCCATAGGCGGTTAGCTTGTTAGTTAAATCGCCAAGCAATTGGCCTATCGGGGGCTCGTAGGCATCAGGTTGCTCTCTCGTTACATAAATTACGGAGTCGGTATCGCAGTACAATGCACGTCTTCCCAGACGTTCCAGGTAACCATAAAGTTTTAAACGCGCTGGTGCCGTGGTGTATGCAGCTATTACAGCGTTAGCTATACTGGAGGGTACCACAGCCTCACCGGTTTTAATATAATTGACGTAAAGAATTTCATTGTTCACCGGCAGCATACCTGTAATATCGTATTCTGGATTAGTTAATAACTCCATAAATTTTTCGCGCGTTGATACTACGACTGTTTGCGGCAAGTTTTCGCATTATCCGAATTTTCCCCAGAACGAATTCAGACATAGTTTGGCGACTGAGCGTAGGCCGGGGTTTTTGGTTATCGACTGACGATTCAATCGAATCCCCTCTGATTGCTCAAAGCTAGCGATATAGCGTTCCTGGGCGGATTCATCGCCCAAACAGTTCTGAGGCAATCCGCTCGCCTCCTGCTTGATCTTCCAAAAGGTGTTAATGTACTCGACGAATAAACCTCCCGATTGCGTGTCACGATTGAATTGCGTTACTTTGTATTGCCAGATTTCGGCAATGTGGAGTATCGTGTAACCGCATGAGACGGCTTTTCGCAATTCATCGGCAACCCAGGTACCCTCGAACACACGCTCATTCGGATCGTCATGCATACACTCTTCCTCATTCATCATCTCGCTGCATGTGCGGCACAGAGAGAACAGCAGTCGCTGATGCATACGCACAGGCAAAACAGGGTGATAGAGATCGCGCGGTGGTAGAACGGTACATTTCACCAGGCCTTCGACACGCGCTAGATCGTTAGTGGATCCTGTCAGCTCTAAGCATTCTCCGCCTATATATACTTTCGGATGTCCGATAGGGTATTTACCAAATTTGCAAATATACGGGTACAGAGAGCAGACGTCTACGTAGCGTATGCGCTCCGTGTCTTTAACATCGTAGAGCGTCACCATATTCTCCGTGCGACCACCGAAGAAAGCATCACGAGGGTTTAAGGGTTCCGCAGCCGTCATCGGATGATCCCGTATGAGTTCGCGAATTTCAGCACTACTTTCCAAAAGCCTGTCCCACTCGCATTCCCAGATTTCCGTTAACTGAACACCTCCCGAGCGAATTCTATTAGCTATAGCAAGAGTTCTTTCTAACCGCTCGTCCATCGATATATCACCGCGTTGTTTAGAGTCTCTATTGAGGGAGAAGCGTTGAGGGCAACCGTGCCAATAGCAACCATGAAATTGTAATACGTACGCGGTATTGTCGGTTTCATAATAGCCGTCGACTAGTAAATTTTGAGGTAGTCTAAATTCGCGCGAACGGCCAGCGTGTATAATACGCTTTCCGAGAGTATGCTCCATCCATACAAGCCGTGAAATTGCCTTTTTTGATTGGGTATGCACCCACCTATAGCCGCCCAACGGTATAATACCGATCGTATTATCTTTGAAGAAATTTTTCCGAAAGACACTGAAGCAGGCCGAGGCTATCGTTGTGCTCTCATCAAACGGACAAACCCGGCCGCTGGCTATAAACATGTCACGAAAAGCCATACACGCGCGTCTCAAGATCGTGACGTCGTCCGTGCAGTAGCCTACGAGTTCCTTCGAAAAGTCAAACACGTAGTCTCTGTCTTTAGATTCGTTATACCAGGCTAAGAATTTTTCGCGCTCTGCGGGGCGCATCGTGTCGGGAGAATAATACTCTACGGCTGGTAGGGGGCCCACATAATTTTGATTTTCCGGCCTGTTGAACAAATGGGGGAAAACACCTTTAACGATAGCGCCTGTGAGACCGAAGGCTTTAGGAAGCGCACTGAGAGGCATGTGAAAATAGTTTAGGATGTCGATAAAAACAAGTTTTTCAATACGCATCGAAATGATTTTCGTACCGTTCATAATTATACTCGGCAGTTGGGCTTTTTTTCTTCAATTAAATAGCGCAAAATGAACTGCGCGCCAAAGCCGCTGGCATTATGAGCAATACAGATAGTACGCCAAAAATGCTCGACACGCTGCATAGCAAGCTCGACCAATTGTACCACAGGCTGCTGTCGAAATACATATTGTCGAGAGTCGCAATACTAGCATGGCTCGGTCATCGAATCACGAGTGCAACAATACGTGCAAACTCGTTTAACTACGCACAAGTTGGGCTCGTGTAGAAAAGTATTCGCATCGCCTGGTACCTGTGTGCATTGCTGAGTCTCAAAATCGTAGAATATAAAAAGTATTTTTCCCGTGCTTTGACCACCGCGAATAGGCTTCATAAAGCACATGTGATAATAGGGTCGATCCGCTCTGCATGCTTTACAAAAGGCCACGCCGCAGATGTGTTTTCGTCTTTTATCGAGAGGTCTGACAATTTTCAGGCATTCGCGGCACCGCTTGAACGAGGCACACACGCTGTTTGATTTGCGCTTTCTGTACTGTTTAACAATCAAATGATTTTCGAAACATTGCACCCCGTAAAACTCGCACGCGCACGCTTCGCATCGAATAGCTGCATTTACTTCGGGATCGCACGGTGGTGACGTCATGCAACGAGGACACTTTTTTTAAAAACATCTATGGCCAAATCTACGGTATTGCGAATTACACGAGGAGCAAAAATCGCGGCTTCCCACGGCGCCTCGTAAATTTAATATCGGCTGATAATGATGCGAACGCTCGTAATATAAAATGTGCAGCGTGTGTTCGATTTTGCCAAAAGTATTTGAGACTTGCTGCGAACCGTCGAAAAAAGCTGCATCCCCCCTCCCGAAGGTCAAAAATTCATAAACTACTATGGCAATACCGTGCTGCGCGAGATAATTCTGGGAAAGAGCAATCTCATGGACACCGCAGCCGTTTGACGGTACTATAACTCCCGCTGCATTCGTTAATTCAAGAGCAGCATTTTTCTGCAATGAGCCATTAGTCTGCCTCATGCGCTGCCAGTTTGCGTGTAAACTACCTGAGCGTATTTCACCCCGTTCGGCATACGCTCGCGCCGCCGCCAGTGACCGCGGTAAACACAGAGTATCGGTATTGCGTATCGTGAGAATGGATTGTTTTGCTACCCCCTCATGTGTTAAGCGTTTTCTGCCAGTGCCCTCAACGCCCCTGACAATACTGGCTTTGATTATGCACGCATCGTCAATATTCAATGATGCAGCACTCTGAGCAACGCTCGTTATTAACTGCCAAATATCATCGAACGCGCAATCTCTAACGGGTCGAAACGAGAGCCAAACGAAGCCGTGCGGTAAGCTGCTCGAGGCAAAGGATATACCTATGTAATCGCCAGCCTCGCAAGACGCTGTGATATACGTCAAAAGGTCACGAAACGCTCCTTCCAGCCATGGTAATAAACGGCCACCAGGTGGGGGTTGACGAATGCGTACGGTGATTTCTCAGCCTCGTAGTTTAAAACGCTTGAAGTAGCGACGAGCCTCCTCGATGATCTCAATACGCACGCTTGGCGGCTGTACATCGACGAAGGACTCTTCGCACTGCCGTCTACGGCCGAAACCTTCTTGTACGCCTGTAAAAATGAGTAGGAGTGCTTAAAATTGCTTAACCATGTCAATAAGTAAGCTCAAAATGTACCTGATGTTATTGCTACTTCTAACCATGGACGTCTACAAAGCGTCTTCATCAGACAGCAGAGATACTGATGCATAACCTGCCGTAAAATATAATAGCTCACTCTCTATTTTTGCAAACAAAATCTTTTAAGTTAATATTAGCTTTGCAAAACCGATAATGTATATACCGATGCGAGTAATAAAGAGGGTTCGTTTACCTGAGTCATCGCTCGAACTCAAAAGACGATTTGGCCAATCGTCATCATCATCATCATCATCATCATCGTGCGGTAGATCGTTTTCACCATGCTGCTGTGGCGAGTCGCCTCCAAAAGGCCACATCCATAGTTGGTTGTTCCTATGCTCGTATTCCTCAGCAGGGTGTTGCGCGTCGTTGACTATCTCGCGAGCCCATTGCTCCAGCATGATGTTGCCTCTCTCACTTACAGCCTGATCGGCGTCATCGTCGTCGTCGTCTTCGTCGTCGTCGTCGTCGTCGTCGTCGTCGTCGTCGTCGTCGTCGTCGTCGTTACCACGCTCGGCATTATTCTCGTTAAAACGAGAATTCAAATCTGCATGTGTTTTATTATTAATGTCTGATGAAAACGTATTGTTAATGTATGATAATGGATTATTATTAATACTTACACTCGTTACTACCGGTAAATATTTCGGACGGGTGCCCCATACTGGATGTAGACGGTCGGACAAGGGTCTCAGCGTCGGAAATATCCGCAAATATATCTACCGGACTTAGAACCGGCTGCTGTAGTACCCCTTCTTCTTCAGCATCTGATATGGGGGATAGCTGAAGGTAATCAGGAAGCCTATGAACAGTCTCCGCATTGTTGGTCGCGGGGCGTAGATCAGGACCCATAAGCATTTCAGAGTCGGTTTAGCAATCACGGAATCTAGATGGTCGTCATGCACGCTTTCATCATCTCGTGCTGTTTCTCCCTCCACGGCTTGCGCCCCCTCGGCGAGTGCAGCTTCTTCATCGGAGCTCGCATCATAGAGCCGGCGATAATCTAGGGTACTTCTGCATTACCACGATATCACACTTAAAAAAGATGTTCGCACACTACGGAGCACAACTTACCATTTATTTCATTGATGAGATTGCGTGTGCACGGAGTAGCCTCGAGATTTCTACGCTGTAATTCTTCAAACACACATAGGAGAACCCTGTAGCCTCTAAACAGGCCTCTGTTATAGGCCGTCACAAGGGCTCGCAGCGGAGCCCACCATAACACATATTTCAAACGAGTTATAAGAGAATTTTCCGGTAAATATCGCAATTCGGTGCACCAGATATTATTACACCTTCAGCGAAGTTGTGCATTCCGCGTTTTGATCAAGCGAAGAAGATCTAAAATGCACGTACGGATATTACGGCTATCCATAGCTACTCCTGAGAAATGTATCGAGCGCTGTCTAGATCACTACTGACAACATTTTTAATTGTTCAAATGTTCGCGTTGTCACGAGCAATGTGTGTGTGTGTATGTTTTATCACACATACATGTAGCACATTCGAAGACAATAGCCTTTTTGAAAATCTCGAGATTTATTTCTCCGAGCGTGTAAACCGATATTTCGCGCAGCTGCATTTCTGCTGACGCGCGGACATTCCTGAAAGTATCTTCATCGACGTCTCCGTCGAGTGTTTATTGCCGGAGAAGTTTCATGTTAAAATCAAATCCAGAAAAATCATAGTCGAATTCAAATTCAACGTTCTCTAAGGATCTGCGCTCTCTATTTAAAAAAGATAGAATGAGTATAAGTATGCTATGCTATATACAGGCTATCCCTCAGCTGAGATGTTCTCGAGGATATAGGCTGAAATTCTGAATAGGCTTATATAAGTATGTATGGGGTTCGGATCAATCTCTGAATTGTTATTCATTTTTAAAAGCATACGACAGTGAACGACGCGCGTGCGTGTGGGCAGTAGCAAGCGGACCGGTGCCACACACACACGCATGCTCGTGCCCGTCGGTGTGCGCGCTCTATAGCAGGTACGAATACCCGCACAAAGAGGAGAGGCCGAGAATACGGCTTCTCCCTTGCGGGCTGCTACGAGTGCGCGTGTGTGTGTCAGCAAGCGGCCCGATGCCACGACACACGTATGCTCGTGACCGTCAGTGTGCGCGCTCTATAGCAGGTACGAATATCCGCACAAAGAGGAGAGGCCGAGAATACGGCTTCTCCCTTGCGGGCTGCTACGAGGGCGCGCGTGTGTGTGTGTGTGTGTGCCAGCAAGTGGCCCGATGCCACGACACACGTATGCTCGTGACCGCCGGTGTGCGCACTCTACAGCAGGTACGAATACCCACACAAAGAGGAGAGGCCGAGAATACGGCTTCTCCCATGTGGGCTGCTGCGCAAAAGATTTTGACAGTTATCAGCATAATTCGCAAACTCCTGCGGTGAGTTCACCGGTGGATGAACTCATCGCGGAGCGAAGCGAAATTGCATCGCTTAGGTTGTACACGTGCATCTATGCTATCTAAGCTCTGTGCTCACCGTCGGATGAGCTCATCGTAGAACGATGCATCGGCTACCTCGCACACGTGCAATTATGCTGACTTGTCAAAAATCTGCAAAAGATGCCCTTCATACGACTGGCAGCTTCAGTTGCTCTTCAGACTCCGTCGCGCCCGTTCCACCAGTCCGCGAAAAATTGTATCCCGAGTGCCTCGAGCTCCCTATGGCGCCGATCGCGTGCCGCGTTTCCGGCGTCGACGGCTTGTCAGTGTATATACGCACATTGGCGACGGGCGAAACGCACGAATGGTTGCGTGAAGCCCTGTACGCGTATTATGTGCAGCGTCGGGCGGGAGTACGCCTTCCGTTCGACGATGTTGTGCCGGGCGCGTCGTGTGTGATAATCCCCGCGGGTGGCTGTGACGTGCTCCGCGGGAACATAGTGTCGTGCGACTCCGAGGGCTATAGTGAAGTTTTTTTTGTCGATGAGGGGTACAGTGGGCACGCAGACGCAGACTCACTGTATACCCCCGCGCCCTTTTGTGCGTTTGTCGCAGGCCTCGCTATACAGTGCACGGTTTCGGGGATCGCGCATCTCGAGGCCATCCCCTTCGTCTCGGACCTGCTCGCGGATCTCTTAGAGAACCGCGTCGTCGTGGCTGTGGCCGAAAACGGCACCCCCCTCCCCTGCGTGCGTATGTACAACGGGGTCGACGTCGCGATGCTGCTCATCGAGGCGTTGAACGACGGGCCCGAACCCGTCACTTTTACGACGCGGGGTGGCCCGACGACGGGTTCGACGACTCGTTCGAGCCGGAGGGGTGGGAGAACGAGCCGTGACACTCGTGCTCGTGTGTGCGCGCGTGTGTGTGTGTGTGTGTGTGTGTGTGTGCGTGTACCCTCGGAGTTTGCCGTCACCAGGAGCAGCAACGGCCTCGGTGAGTAACGCAGTTCTATTTCTTAAAAAACAAATTTTCATAAAGTAAAAAAGGGGGGCCACTATGGCGAACCCTCCACTTCGGCCATCCCCCCCTCCACACCCCGCGGGGCGTTGGGGGAATCCCTACTCCATCCCCACCACCTCGGATACCGAGGAGGGGGCGGGGTGGGGGGGATAAGAACGACCATCCCCACTCCATCCCCACCACCTCGGCTACCGAGGAGTGCGGGTAGGAGTTGGGATGAGGAGTGGGGGTCGCCATAGTGGCCCCCATACTACTTACGTTTGAAGACATTCATGAGGGGTTCCAAGACGCTTAAGAGACTTTCAAATACATTAGCGAGAGGTTTGAAGACGTTCAAGAGGCTTTCGAAGACGTTCAGAGATCTTCGACGACATTCATAATACGATCTTCGACGACATCCATAAACCAAAAACTTTCATGACGTTTGAGTTTCGCTGGAATTGTTTGGGTTTCTTTGGGATTTTCACTGTTGTGCTGGAATTGTTTGCGTTTGTTTGGGTGACGATCCCATGCATGTCTTCAAACGTATTATGAATGTCGTCGAAAGTCGCTAAAACGTCGTCGAGCCCTTCATCGATGTTTTCAAACGTGTTATGAGTATCGTTATAGATCTCTTGAATGTCTTCGAAAGTCTCTGAACGTCTTCGAACCTCTCATGAATGTCTTCAAACGTCTCATGAACGTTTCCGAAAGTCTCTTGAACGTCTCACGAACATCTTCAAACGTCTCATGAACGTCGTATAAAATCTCTTGAAACTCTTTGAACCCCTCATGCATGTCTTCAAACGCCTTATGAATGTTTATGAACGTCTTTTGAATGTCTTCCAACGTCTTATATATGTCTTCGGACAAACCCCTCGTGAATGTCTTTGAAAGTCTCTCTTAAGCGTCGTCAAAAGTCTCTTGAACAAATTCGAAAGTTTTTTTAACGTTTTTAAACCCCTCGTGAATGTCTTTGAAAGTCTCTTAAACGTCTTCGAACCCCTCATCGATGTCTTCAAACGTATTATGAGTATCGTCACAGATCTCTTAAACGTCTTTGAACCTCTCATGAATGTCTTCAAACGTCTTATGAACGTTTTCGAAAGTCTCTTGAACGTCTCACGAACATCTTCAAACGTCTCATGAACTTCGTAAAAAATCGCTTGAAACTCTTTGAACCCCTCATGCATGTTTTTTTTTTCGTGGAACGTGGGTACGGGGAAATGGATAGAGCGAATAAACACATGGGATGATAAAAAGTGCCTTTCTTTATTTACAGAAAATAATGGATCCATTCTTACACGATTAAATATTTACAACAACAAACATAATTTTAACAAGTCGAGGGAACAAAATATATACATAATTTTCACGAGTTTTATACATCGATATTCACAAAAATGTACACAATTTTATATCAAGGTTGTGGAAAAAAAAATTTACAAAACTTTTTACGACGGTATTCTATAATGCCCCCATGGTAGGGTATCAGAGGTCCCAGATATGATATACCGCTTATCGTCATGAGGACTCAGAGCAATTTTCGTCTCGCGAATGGTGTATACTTGGTGTAACTTTGATCGAATGCACGTTTGACTACGCTCCATTTCAATATTTTCCTTCCACCATTGAGCATAATCGTCAAACGTGATTGTCCTCGCCACAACGCTACTCTTGACATCTTTAACTTTTTTCGTGTCCTTCTTACCCTCGACACGTGTCGCGTACATTTTCAATCGAAGTCCAATAAATTCGATCATCATTGCTCCATTACATTCGTCCTTCATGAGACCAGGCACCTTCTTGTTGATGAGCGGTATACCATACCGATTGTCCGCCGAATAATCGCTTGTATCGAATTTTGAAATTTCGCGCTTCATGTCGGCATATATATCATCGCTCTCAATGGCATATATGAGATTATCCGTATCGGTATACATGACTTTGCATTTATCTCGATACAGAGGTACCATATACTCGTAATGGAATCCATACAAGTACGTTTTGGATATGTCGAGTATGCACATACCCACATATATCGGCTTGTTGAATTTCACCTCGAGATTGCGGAATTCCACGGCGACGAGGTTTTCCGAAAAAACACCGGCTGTGGAAGTTTGGCTTCGCAATCATTGCCTCTGCGCCATATCTGCCCTCCCATTTTGTTAAAAGCTTTACATGTACATGGTTGCGCACATTCTCCATCGTTTTGCCAAAGACCGCATTATTCATTAATTTCCATTAAACAAGCGTTCGATACTGGGCATTTAACTCATTATACGAACGCAGCCATGGGAATTGTGTAAACTGAAGGACTGTATCGATTTTCGTGAGGCAAATTCCATGGCGTAAGCACTGCTGCAAATTCTGGTAGTGTACGATACAGCGCTTTTTATCGGAGACGGTTGCCAACAGCTTTTCCCCCTGCTTACCCGGCGGTTTTTCATGTATTGGACATAACGGCAGGTCTTTGTGCGCATCATGTAGAGATTGGGGATATTCCAAGTCGACTTCAAGAATGTAGCCTATAGGTGAGTCTAGCCCGATGCATAATGGATCAAAATTGGACACGTCATTGACCCATCGAAAATCTGCATATGGCAAGAGTTGACACATTGCCCATCCATACAAATTGTTGACATAAAAATACATTAAGTATGATGGTGCTTTCGATTGATCAAACGACTCCATGTACTTGGTATTAGCGTGTGCATATCGGTTTGAGCATTGACTCAGACCACCGCGTATACCCCGCTCAACGAATAAAACCATGTCTATGTCAGTTAGTAATTCAAACTTGACATTCGAGTGTTTTAATATTGCATCCCAGGTATATCCGGGCAATGTGTAGTCATACGCGGGATCTAGGCCATAGCTCTCAACGTGTGTATTTCAAAAGTTTTCGAAAATATCGGCTAATAACAAGACATCTGTCTTCAAGTACAAATCGCTATAGTCACCCATCGTTCGAATGGAGAATCGCTCCCAAACTTTCTCAGCATGTGCGTACTCGCTCTCACATACTGTAGCATCTGTCAGGGAACTGTAAAATGCGTCACGTGGTGGTAGGCAAGTGTCGTCTAGCTTCGTCACGTCATCAATATATTCATAAGAGAAGATCCCTTTTCGCGTCAGCAAATTGAAATCGTCTGTCGAGAGAAATGGGAATTGTGTGCGTAAAATGTTGAGTTTGTCTTCGGTTAAGAATGAGGCTAATTTGTCGAGACTCATGTTGAGGAATTTGTATGAGTCGATAAAGCGCAATTGGATCTTGTGTTTTGAATCGTCTGTAATTTCAACATGCTTCGTGAAGGAGATGTATTTCTCCTTTGTGATTGGAAGCACATTGGTTGTTCCTTCGAACGCTGTGGCTACTTCCTTGATTATAAAATGCGCATCATACCCGGATAAATTGTGGAAAACTACAGGAATGAAAAATCACTGTTTGTAATTTAAGTTGCAATTGGAATGGGCAGGGCCTCTATAGCGCCCAGGCAGATGGCAATGATCTCGAACGTGTGCATCTTCTTGCGCAAATGGTTTCTCACATATGTGACATTGAGTCGCTGCTCGAAAACTAGCCCACTCACTCGGCGTTAAATGTACCATTGGTACATTGTCGCAGAAAGTTTCTTTTATCCGCAGTGCTAGATTTTTTAGGTCTTCAACAAACCACGATACACAATCGGCACTGCGACGCGAGTCATATGAAGATAACGAATCGTCATACGAACAACACACGTAATATCCGATACTAAACACTTCATGGTGTTGATACCTATCTTTCGCTACGTTCTCCCCATCGGTCTTCGCCAGCACACACTCCAAATCAGCATACACAATGAAGGGATGTCGCTCTATCCGGCTAAAGTTGCTGAACTGAAGCCACTTATTGGTGTCACCTGGTAGTCGAATTGCACAGTCATTTATTGCTCCACAATCGACCTCGTGTGATTGCAATTTTTCCTCTGACCCGAAGGTGACCCCTTTTTTTTGCAGGTGTGACTGACCTGCAAAAAAAGGGGTCAAAAAGGGGTGTGACTGAACCCTTTTTTTGCCGGTGTTTTTTTGCAAACACCTGCAAAAAAGGGGACTTTTTTCACTCACTGCATATATATAATTGTGGATGAATAATGTTAAATTTACAGACAGATCGCATATGTATTGTTTATGCTCCTTTTTGGTGAGGTGCGCTCTCACGAGTCTCGACAGGTTCTTGATCCATACGGAGTGTCCCACATTGTTGTCCTCAGTATCTTGCATGTACAGCAAATTGATGTGTTTTTCCTTCTTGTGGTGAGTTATGCGTATTGGAACAATGTCCTTTTTGGTAGTGGTGGTATACACGTTGATCGATACATTGTTTTGAAGTTCAAATTTCTTTATGAGATGTAACGTCACCGGGAATTGGATATCCTTCAGATTCAGTACTGTCGAATAATGAGGGTAAGAAAATGGACGGTCACTGTTTCGGTCCGTTGGGTATAGAGCAGCGACAACTGCCCATGCGAAACATGCGTTATCTTTGGATTTGACGTTAACCACAGCCCTCTTTAACATTATTTCCCGCGGCAATGATATGGATCACCCGGCACGCATCGGATTAAACTTATTCACATTTATCGTGAGGTTAAGTATTTTCTGCAGAGCCCAGCCACTATCACGTTCTTGAAATTCATCGATTAAGGTTAAAGTGGGCTCCATAACTTGCAGTTCATACCACTCGTTCAAATCGCTTGTGCTAAATAGTTCGCAGTTTTGCGTGTTTACACTTTTATTCGTATGTTTGTCACCACTCGCGAATTCACCATTGAACACTATTGATTTTGATGCTGTTGTGCTTGCCGATAATATTTTGCACATGATGAAGTACTAGGACGCGAGCATCATTTAGGAAGTGTCTCGGCTCGATATGGCTGCGATTGATGATTGAACCGGTCAGTGTCCGACTCTCGAAGTATGTTTCAATCTCCCGCCAGATTAATGCATGATCACCATGTCCTGCGCCCGTGTGTATGAAACGACTCCGCACAGAATTCCTCAATCCTTCCAGACGCGCTATTTGAGCTATTAGTGACTGTTGATGTCCAATTAATAATCGCGGGCGCTTAATCCGGCTTTGCGTTTCCAGCCCTTCGATGAACTCGACGCATCGCTGCTCCCACGCGGCAAAATCTTCAACCGAACTTAACGCGGTCCTTTAGTTTCTCGGCTGTTTTTTTACGCCTTTTTCAATAATTTTTTACCGGCAAAGCATCGGATAAATCAATCTTATTGTTTTTGCATAATCTTTATTAACATTTAAATAAGCTTTACAAATTTTTTGAAGTCAACATATATTATAATATAAACGTTATAGTGGCCGACAGGAAGATATCGAGTAAAAGAGGTGCTTGACGGTGACCAAGATTGCGGCTGTTCTGCTTATCTGAAATCAAATAACCAAACGGCATTTTAATCTTCATATTTAAGACTAGCGATTGAACTAGAGTGAATTCTAAATTTCAAAAATTGCCTTTTTATACACTTTTGAAAATTACATTCTATTTTTCAATCATTTTTTCTGAAGTTTTTCGCTCGTACAAAAAAAACTATCGAAGCAATCATGATAATCCTAGTTCAATCGCTGGCTTATAACATATTAAAGATTCTGTATAAATTTGAACAAGATCGGTGCAGTAGTTTCTGAAATATCGTGGTCACCGTTTCGAAAAATGGTGTTTCGAGAAAAACTCGTTTAAAAGTTCGCGCTCTCAGCGCGCGCTCCGTAAACCTGCTCCGTTCCAGGGCCGTAACTTGTGAACCACTTCGAATATCGAAAAATCCTTTGGCACACATTTTCTGCACATGTTGTAGATGTGATTTATGAAAAAATATCGATTCTTTCGACCCGAGAAACTAGAGGACCGCCTTAAAAGCACTGCCTGTTCATGCAAGATTTGCTCCATGTTGACGAGTACGAAAAAACTTTCACGATGTTAACAGACTGACTGCTTCATGCAAAGTGCGGCCATATTTGAGCGGAGCAGACCATTGAAAAGGCCCTTCGGGGAAAAAAAAGTTCGTCCCTCTCTCGGGAAAACAGAGTTTTCCGATAACGCGTAGATTGTTCGAGGAACATGAGACAAAAAAAACAGGAAGTCGGAATGCATCGGGTCAAAAGATTTTATGGGTCCTGCAGCTCAAGTGGTCCATCAGCGGTCACCGCCTTTCATCCCTAAAGTTGATAGTTTTTCCTAGAAATCCTGACTTGTCGAGACCTGTCCAAAGTGTTGGCGAGATTTGTGTTGGGTGGACTTGCTTGCAAACACCTTGACATTATCTTTCGGAATGGAGATCTCGATGATACTTTTCAAGAGTGCAGCTCAAGTGCTGCATCCGCGGTCACCGCCTTTGATCTCTCAAGTTTATAGTTTTTCTAAGAAATCCTGACTTGTCGAGACCTGTCCAAAGTGTTGGCGAGACTCGTGACAGGAGTGGACACGCATACAAACATTTGAGCACAACAGATTCATATGGCTCCACCTACAAAAAAAATTATTTTTTCCGAGATCCGAGATCTATTGAGACGTTTTTTTTCAAGAGTGCAGCTGTGCTCAAGTGGTCCATCCGCAGTCAAAGCCATTGACCCTCGTCGAAATCCTCCCACTCAATTTTTCAAACTTTTCCCCCATTTTTCCCCTCATGAAAAACAAGTTCAAACACGTTCGAAGAACACCTGCTTGGTTGGATGCGTACATACTCGCAGATGGCGACATCTTGATGTTATATTTCGAAATGGAGATCTCGATGAGACTTTTCAAGAGTGCAGCTCAAGTGGTCCATCCGCGGTCACCGCCTTTGATCCCTCAAGTTTATAGATTTTCTAAGAAATCGTTACTTGTCGAGACATGTCTAAAGTGTTGGCGAGACTCGTGACAGGAGTGGACACGCATGCAAACGTTTTAAGGATTTCGGAAACGAAACCAAGGCACCGCATCTACATGCCATAAATTAGGGGGCTTTAAACAGCCGCCTTTCACGTAACACATAGCGTCTTCAAATTGCCGAAATTTTTCTACCCATATATCGTTATCACACATACACACACACACACACACACACACACACGCACGCAC
>OY723385.1:21122282-21142826 GCA_963210295.1 Ophion ellenae | reverse complement strand
GGGATATGGATATGGAGATGTCCACATAGATATACAGGGTAGGAGGCAATTTATACAGGGTGTCCCATTTTAATCTTACACCTGAATTTTCTCGAAAAATATTGCTCGGACGAACTATTGTGTGGAACAAAACTTCTCGGGATTGAAGGGGGACGATTGAAAAAAAATTATTTGAGGAGCCAAAATTCAAAATGGCGTCGTTACAAAGGCTGACATGTTTTTTTCAAACGGAAATATAACTTTTTTTATTGCCAAAAAATGTGTCAGCTGAAAACTAAATACTTTTGTTGAAAAAATTTTTTGATAAAGTTCATAGTTTTCAATTGAGAACATCATCTTCAATTATTTCAGATGTATCCAGGATTTGTGTGTGTGTGTGTGTGTGTGTGTGTGTGTGTGTGTGTGTGTGTGTGTGTGTGTGTGTGTGTGTGTGTGTGTGTGTGTGTGTGTGTGTGTGTGTGTGTGCGTGCGTGTGTGGGCGCGCGTGCGTGTATGTGTGTGTGTGTGTGTGTGTGTGTGTGTGTGTGTGTGTGTGTGTGTGTGTGTGTGTGTGTGTGTGTGTGTGTGTGTGTGTGTGTGTGTGTGTGTGTGTGTGTGTGTGTGTGTGTGTGTGTGCATGTGCGTGCGTGTGGAACACTCACAAGGATTAGGTCTCTGCGGTTCGTAACTACCGTAGTATTTTTTTACTCCAAACCCTCCTTGTAAGTGTATTGTGATCCCTTTCTAGAGATGTTCAAATATCCTGGATCTGGCAAACCCCAATCGTTCCGGGATCGCTCGAACACTCAAATGAGGATCAATTGCTATCATGGCTAAAATAGCCATGTTTCGAGCCTCATGCAAGTCACCAAAATCGTTGACGTTTTGGTAACGTCGACGGTGGCGGATCATCCGACCTGCCCTGGCTCGCCGTTCGATGGTTCGGATTGTCTGCCGTGATGGGTGACGACGATGAGGATATTCGCGTCGACACAAATTTTCGGCGCGTAAGTAATTGCCCCGACATCTCCCTAAAATGAGGAGCATATCAACAATTTCGTTGGGTCTGAAATCCGCCATTGTTGCTCAATCTCAGAATTTTTCTCTGATTTAAGAACGGATGAATTTCAAAAAATGTTGATTTTCCTTCTACGTAATGTCTCAAAAGTAGAAAAGTGCGTAAGCGAACTCCGCAAAGTCAGACTATGTCAGTAGTACCAATCATGTTTTCTTCAATTTCGCTTACCTTTCAGATCTTAATATTAAAAAACGTAATCGTGAGAAGAGTTCGGGCATGTTTAAACATGAATGGAGGGATATTTGAACATCTCTAGAAAGGGATCACAATACACTTACAAGGAGGGTTTGGAGTAAAAAAATACTACGGTAGTTACGAACCGCAGAGACCTAATCCTTGTGAGTTTTCCACACGCACGCACATGCACACACACACACACACACACGCACGCTCGCACGCATGCACGCACGCACACACACATACACACACACACACACACAAATCCTGGATACATCTGAAATAATTGAAAGTGATGTTCTCACTTGAAAACTATGAACTTTATCAAAAAATTTTTTCAACAAAAGTTTTTAGTTTTCAGCTCACAAATTTTTTGGCAATAAAAAAAAGTTATGTTTCCGTTTGAAAAAAAACATGTCAGCCTTTGTAACGCCGCCATTTTGAATTTTGGCTCCTCAAATAAATTTTTTTCAAACGTCCCCCTTCAATCCCTAGAAGTTTCGTTCCACACAATAGTTCGACCGAGCAATATTTTTCGTGAAAATTCAGGTGTAAGATTTAAATGGGACACCCTGTATACCTCCCGTGGACCAACAGACACGGGGAACAAACCTCGACAACAAATGACTATGGGAAGTTCAATGAAGGAAGTACGGATTAGGGTGCAGGGGCACGGAACCCCAGTACCGGCGCCTCCAGGGAGTGAGCAAGCGGGCTCCCGGGCGTCGTCATCGAACGACCGCAGTACCATGGAGGTGGGCCGCTTGGCCTTCATGGCGCACAACGTTCCAAGTGAAGGAAAGGAAGAGAAGTGGAGAGAAGAGCTGTATATGCTAGGTAACCAAATCACTAGCCTCCTGGATTTCATCAAAGGCAAGTCGAACGTCCACGGTGAAATCCGAAAGTTCGCCAGCTCCATGAGCACTTCGTACAAACGGGTGTTCAGGTTGGACGAAGAAGCAGACAAGACGGTGGCGGGCATAGCACCGGCATCAACGAACGCTGCCTCGACACAGACGACACCGAAAACCTTCGTCTCTGTGGTGACCACGCCAAAAACCGGCCAACGTCCGGAAAACGCGGAGAAGAAGAAGCGTACTCCGCCCCCGACAGAAGTCCGCAAGCCCAAGAGGAAGAAGAAAGTACGAGAGGAAGCACCTCCGAAACCTCCCAAAGACAACGGGAACTTGACCAAGAAGGCTGCCAGTGCTGACTGGAAGCAAGTGCAACGGAAACCGCGAAGGAAGCAGCGCAAGGAGCCTGCACTCCCCAATGCACTGATCATCAAGCGGAAAGGAGATCTCAGCTATGCTGGGATCCTCTCTAAGATGAAGATGGTCGAAAAATTAAAGGAGGTGGGACGAAGTGTCTCGAAAATACGTCGAACGATGGGGGGTGACATCATCCTCGTCTTCGATTAAGCAAGCCAAGACAAAACCGCCGAGTTTTCCACGGCTATCGAGACGGCCCTCGGCGAAGAAGCGGCAATAAAAAGCAGGGCGCAGCTCACTACGATGGAAATCAAAGACCTGGCCGAAGATACGACGAAGCAGGAGATCTGCGATGCCCTCCAGGACGTCCTAGGCGAGAACGCCTTGGTGGAAGCTGAAGCTGACAAATCTACCCGGAAAGCGTACAGTGGCACTCTAACAGCGACGGTAACACTACCTGCCTCGGTAGCGAAAAAGGCTACCATAATAGGGAAACTTCGAGTTGGCTGGGCAGTCTGTCGAATCCGAGAGATAGTGAAGCCAACTAAGTGCTTCAAGTGCTGGCACCATGGGCATCTGTCTAGCAGTTGCAAAAGCACGGTGGACAGATCGAAGTGCTGCATCAAATGCGGTGGCGAAGGTCACAAGGCCGAAAAGTGCGCTACAGAGCCCCGCTGTGCTCTGTGCAGCGGCAAAGAGGATGATGATGCTTGCAAGCATGCTGCAGGAAGCTTCAAATGCCCAGCGTGAAAGAAGGCCTACCAGACGCTCATCCGAAAGCGAGAATGAGAGTACTGCGAGTTAATCTTAAGCACTGTGAAGCGGCACAGGATCTGCTTATGCAGACTGTGCGGGAGCACAAAGCTGACGTGGCGATCATCTCGGAGCCATACAGAAACCTCGACCACCATTCCTGGGTAGAGGATAAAGCGGGCACAGCTGCCATCTGGGCCTGCGGCAAGTACCCATTCCAGGACATTTCAAAGAGACTGGAAGACGGCTTTGTTAGGGCAAAAATAAACGGCGCTCACATCTCCAGCTGCTACATGCCACCGAGCATGACACTGGAGAACTTTGAAGAAAGTCTGGACCGGCTGGTAAAAGACGCCAAGAATCTGACTCCACATGCGATTGCGAGTGACTTCGATGCCTGGGCACTGGACTAGGGCAGTAAAAAGACGGACAAAAGGGGTCAGGCACTCTTGGAAGCACTGTCCGTACTGAACCTAGTTCTGCTCAACGATGGCAAAGTACCAACGTACTGCAAGGGAGATGCCTCCTCGATGATAGACCTCATTTTCGTCAGTGGTGGACTCGCTAACGGCGGTACACGCTGGCAGGTATCGGGGATCTATACACATAGTGACCATTGCGCCATCACATGGGAAGTGTCGAGGCGCAAGCGACGGACGTTAGGTGGTTCCAACGTCCTCGGCTGGAAAACAAACATGTTCGACATAGACGTGTTTCGCGAAGCCCTGGACGACAGTGAAATGGAAACCGACAACCAAAACGCAGAGACTAAAGCCCCAGAACTGATGGAAAGGGTAGCAAGGGCCTGTGATGCTACAATGCCGAGAAGACGGGAAGGAAACCATTACCCCCCTATGTATTGGTGGAACGATACGATTACTGGGCTACGACGCGAAACCAACCGAACGAGGAGGCTAGCCCAAAGAGCTAGGGGCAAGAGTTCGCACCAAGCACTAGAGGTGAAGCACAAGGCGACGCGAACTGCGCTGGCTAAGGCAATCAAGCGGAGCAAAAGGCAAAGCTGGATCGAGCTACTCGGTGAAGTCGAAGGTGATCCCTGGGGCAGGCCTTACAAGGTAGTCACGACCTGCCTGAAAGGGCAGTCAAGTCAACAACCTACCTGCCCAGACAACTCAGGAAGATAGTGTCAACTCTCTTCCCCCAACAAGAGGAACTCAACTATCAAGTGGAAGTTGAGGACATTGAAGCTATCCCGCTTGTTACGCAAGAGGAGCTGCTCCGATCGTGTAGAAAGGTGGGCAATAAGAAGGCACCGGGAATGGATGGCATCCCGAACATCGCTATTAAAGCAGCCGTCAAAGAAGCTGCCGCATTGTTCATAGAAATGTACATTGTATGCCGCAGGGAAGGCACATTTCCTGATCCATGGAAATGGCAGCGACTTGTTCTCTTGCCAAAGAGCAAAAAACCGCCGGCCGATCCATCGTCATATCGTCCGTTGTGCATGTTGGACACCGCAGGGAAAATCCTGGAGAGAATTGTCCGCAATCGGGTAGAAGCCGCTATCGGGAACTCCCTAGCAGTCAATCAGTACGGCTTTCGTAAGTCCAGATCGATGCTAGACGCGATAAGCCACGTGGTCACCACTGCGAGCCAAGCTATCTCCGGCACAAGATGGAAAGGAGGGGCAAAGAAGTATTGCCTCGTGGTCGCCCTCGATATCAAAAACGCTTTCATTTCAGCCAGGTGGGGTAACATCTGCTCTGCGCTGGATAAGCTGAACGTGCCATCCTACCTGAAAAGGAAAATAGGAAGCTACCTTGACAACAGGTTCCTGAAGTATGACACAGAAGATGGACCACGACAGTACAAAATCACTGGGGGCGTACCTCAAGGCTCGGTGCTCGGTCCACTTCTGTGGAACATAATGTACGACGGCTTGTTGAAACTAACACCACCACAAAGAGTAGAGATAGTCGCCTTTGCCGATGACGTCGCAGTGGTTATCGTTGCGAAATACCTGGAAGAAGCTAACAGGATGTTCGAAGAGACATACACCCAGATCCAGCACTGGATGGGTACAGCTGGCTTGAAACTAGCTGAGCACAAGACAGAGGCTGTGCTGATCACCAGCAAGAGAAGATAGAGACGATAGAGCTGACTGTGGGACATCACACAATTACGTCACAGCCCAGTATAAAATACCTGGGTCTGATGATCAACGCACGACTCAGCTTCAAAGTATGTAGAGTACGTCGTTGGCAAAGCGGGAAAGGTTAGAGCGGCGTTAGCGCGACTGATGCCAAACATAGCCGGGCCGAGCCAGGCGAGGAGGAAGCTAGGGGCATCAGTGGTCACTTCGGTCCTGACCGATGGTATTGCCATTTGGGGCAATGCATTGACTGCCGAGAAGTACCGACGAAAGACGGCAGCGGTCTACCGGCTCAGCGCCTTAAGGGTTTCCTGTGCGTTTCGCACAGTATCGGAAGTGCAATGTGCGTACTAGCGGGAATGCCACCTATAGAGGTCCTGGCCGAAGAGAGAAGATCCTTATACCACGAGAGGAGGTCACCGGCAGGACTCCAAGATGAGCACAGAGAGGAAATCGGGAAACGCAGCCTACAACGCTGGCAGCGAAAGTGGGTTGCATCCGTGAAGGGGGGATAGACATACCGCCTAATGCCCCAGATAGATGGTTGGCTGAACCGCAAACACGGGGAGGTCAACTATTACCTGACGCAGATGCTATCAGGCCACGGCTGCTTCAGAGCATACCTGCAGAGGTTTGGTCACGATGAGTCTGCGGACTGTCCAAATGGATGTGGAGTACCGGAGGATGCTGAACATGCATTCTTCCAGTGCCCACGATACCAAGAAGAAAGAGAGGAACTGGAGGAGATACTAGTGGAAGCACCAACTCCAGAGACCTTGGTGGGACTCATGATGAAATCAGAAGAGAACTGGGTAACGACTAGTAGTTTCGCTACGGCGGTGCTCAAGAAACTGCGCCAAGAAGGAAAGAGGAGAAGAATCGAGACAGCGACGATAGCTGCTGATGCTTGAAAAAGAGGAAGAAAGCCAGTCGGCACCATCGAAGCAAGAGCTACGGCTGTGATCACTCTCGCGAAGTAATGCTTGGCGGCGGTCCCGCGGGAGTACAATAGGTCAGTGACAAAGAGGTTCAGGGTTTTAGTTGGTACAGCAAGTGCGCGAGTCCAACACACGGGTTGCATGGAACCCGTTGCAACGGGTTGCATGCAACCTACGGTGCATAAAGCATTTCCCCCCTCTTAAAAAAACACACACACACGCACGCACACACACACACGCGCGCGCACACACACACACACACACACAATAGATATATAAAATCGACGATTGCTTCCTCGTCGACGGCGGCTTCCTTCTCCCAGTAGTCTTCGGACCACATGGCTACCTCCTCCACCGAGGCCCCCCTGTGACGTCACACGTGCCCGGCGACCTCCCCTCGACAGTGGCGCCACCTTGGCTTCTCCACTCTTGACACACCACCTCCCCTTGAGTTAGAACCGCCCTAGTACATCTACTGTTCATTTACTCGCATTCATTCAATAGCCATACATGGGGTGCTCAAAGCTTGAGCCCTCCGACATTCATACGCACACTCACTCCCATTCGATTTTCGGGGGAGCCCGTTTATAGGGGCCCCGAGCATTCGCTTTCTCAGAATGGCCCGTTTATAGGGTCCCTGACCATTCGCATCATTGGTATGTCCTTCGGACGTGTTTGTATAGGTGTTTGTGCTTTGTTTGTTTGTGCGTATTCTCGACATGTCGGGTGGTTAGCGCTGCACACCGGTGGCTATTGCGACAGCACTGAACGCATTCCCAAGCGGTGGGCTCGCCAAGATCCCTACGCCAAGGTGTACTCTGAGTGCTTGGATTATTAATTAATTCAATAAAAATTTCTTTAAAAATTTCGTTGCTATAAATGTTCTTTGATTTGTTCCACATATTTATAAAAAAACGAATTTTCAAGTTTATGGTTAGGTAATAAAAACTTTGAAAACAATGTATGTTGCAACTTATGCTACGGATGCGATTCCCCAGGTTCCAACGTATTCAAATATCTCAAAATACTTGTCTCTACTCAATACTAATTTGAAATTATATACGCATTGTTTCTCTAGACATAATTGAAATTCACTTTGTGGACTGATGCGAGACGAAAAAAGGATTTTTTCCCTTTCAAAAAGATATGAAATCCCCTTTAAAATCTTTCATGAAGTCAAAAAAGGATGGCAAGTAATAAAAATCCTCCCAAAAACATTATTGCTTGTTTGATCGTATAACAAAATTCTGATTGAACTCGAAATATTTTTTATTTGAATTTACACAATGGCTTTATCATTTTTTTCTCAATTCAAATGTACAAAAAAATGGCCCGCTCAATGTTCACGTTGTATCGGTGTATGTGTGCGTGTGTGTATCGTTTTGTGTATCGCGTGTGTTTTGTGTTTTTGCATGAGTATCGTGACGCTCGCAAATTTAACATACCTCTTCGTCCTTTGTGCTTTCCTAACACAATTTTTCTATTTACCTTGTAATTTATTCCCTTTTCCTTATTTTCAATTATTTTCCTTTTTTTATCCATATGCTATTTTTTCTTTTCTGTGACCTGTCGTCACGAGAAGTTACTTATTTTAATTCTTTTTATCCCTTCTCAATTGCCTTTTTCCTTTACTTTGCTCCAGCTTCATTTTCCTTCCCCTAAGGTCAGTATTCGTCTCAGCTGTGTACTCATTAGGTAGTAAAAAATAAAAAATACTTTCCTACGCCGGCGACTCCACCTTTCTTGTTCTTTCGACTATCCTCCATCTTCTCTTTCCTTCCCCTAAAGTCAGTATTTGTCTCACCTAGGTACTTGTCGACTTCGCAGAAACAGGAGTGCCTCAACAATTCCCCTCTTGATATACCCATATTTCCCCCTAGGGAATAATTTCCACCCCTTCTCTTACTAATTTCCCATTATTCCCTTTAAGGTTAACTTGTTTTCTTGAATTTTATCAATCTTGCTTTTACTCTGTTTTTGTGATTTCCTTTGTTTTCTTCTCAATGTCTCACTCTTTGCTTTGTTGTGCCGCCTTCTCGTCCCCCTTCCCTTACCCCTTATTATTGTTAACTTTTTCCTACTGTTTTTGTTCCTTTTCTGGTTTTTCTCTTTACTGTCTTTCTTTCCGCTCGCTGTTTTGTTTTTCTTTACCGGTTTCATTTGTTTTCCTTGTTTGTTTTTCTGTTGTTCAAAGGTCAAGTCTGCCGGTTCCTTTGAAGTTTATCTATCCTTTCTAATTTCTGTCTTTACTGGTTATCCCCTATATCCTTGGTTTACGGAAAGTCCGCTGTTTTTGAATATGTGGTGGGGCTTTTGTTCATGAGACGGACATGTACGACTCGATACATCATTCAAATAAACTAAAATGAAATCGGTCTGATTATTTAATTTCATTTACGAGAAGAAAAATCTTGAAATCAGCTTTTTTCATGCCCGTGAAACTGGAATGCTCCCTCAAGCCGTGTCTGCATAAGCTTGGAGCCCGAAATGTAAGTCGATTTTGAATTTTTTTGCTAATGACAGGATTCTTTTTTTGTGTCAATTCATTTCGTTCGGCAATAACATTTGTATATATTATTCAATATGATGAAAAATTGAACGTCAATCCAATATCTTCTGTTAAACTAGAAAGTCCTGTTGAAATTCTATACTTTTATTCCGCGACTAATAACTTAAGCTCATTTTTTATAAGTTAGTATTTGTATTTATGCCGAAGTAACCCTACCCGATTACAAACCAATTCCCCGCTTTCCGACAAACATTGTAAACGCAGTGCGTACGCGTCTCATCATCTTCCATTGTACCTGCGAGCATACCTGGCCACCAACGAAGGGCCGTTATCCTTACGAACGATCGCTCACACTCCTGCGAACGAGTGTACATCGCACCACCGACCACTGTAAGCGAACTACATACATATATATTTATTCGGTTTCTATGTATTCCCAAATTAATAGGATTAACCAGATTGGTTAATTCTAATAATACACGAGGCATTTAAAAACGAATCCGACGAATGATTCCATAATATTGAATGACATTGTTTCGTTGTCGAAATTTAATTTGGATGTCCTACATGAGTTGTGACGTGGCGTCACTAATGGTCGTCTCTCGCTCGAAACGCCGACGTGACTCGCCGCTACTCCCTTTTTTTATTTGTTCCTCGCGCACTGCACTCCCCCATCCCTGCGTCTCTAGCCATGTACCCCCTATACCATAAGAGCGCCGCGATAATGTGAGGCCCCGCGACGCCCGTTTTTCCATGTATCCCTAGCCCTAAGCCCGGCCGTCGAGCATCCACTGTGGGAGTCGCATCGTTCCTGCCACCGTAGAGTAGGGACCGGTGGCAGCCCTCCCTGCCCCGTCCCTAGTTCCCCCCCCCCCCGTTTTCTCTCCACCCTCATTGCCCCGAATGACCCTTATCCCCCCCCTCGAGAAGATCATCCACGGAGCCTGGATCCAGCAGCCTTAAGATCCAGAAGCATCGCCAACGTCCGTCTTTCCGGAGGGACTCGCGTCGGAAACCTCTCGCCTCACTTAGCGCCGCTACACCTTCCGAAACTCCGCGGGAAGTCCGACCCTGTGGAGGCGCTTGGCCCCTGGCCAAGTGAAAAGTGATGGCCCATGGAAAAGTGATGAAGGAGAAGACCGGCGATTGGCCCACCGGACAAGTAAAGGATTGGCCGAGAATCGACCCGGCAAGTCCCTTATCGCTTGCCTCGCCCGCCGTCAAATATCCGTCCTCACAATCCCCGCCCGTGAACGAACTGTCGTGCCGCCTGGACTCCAAGTTCTTAAGGGGGAAACTTTGACGTTCCCTTCTTGAAAACAAGTGCCTAGCGCAAACCTCCTCGTGGTGGAGCCCGTCAACGGCGCTGTTTCGGCAGCGGCAGCTAATTGCGCAGGCTATTCGAGGCCTCAACCACTCCCGCCCCGGAGTCAATCCGGGGTGAGGTGCATGGGGTTTCCATTGTTCCCCTTAAGGGGGTTCGGCGTCGTGAAGGGCCCCTCCCGCTCGCCTCGGCGGCGGGTACTGGGCTGGGCGATGGGGCGTGCATCTGATACATACTGCGGAATGCCAAATCGGATGCACCCCTTTGAGCAGGCACTGATTGCCTGGGGGGTGCAAATGACGCGAACGGCTCAGACAGGTCCTGCTGGCCTCCGTCGCCCGTGCCTGGCGCCTCTCCCCCCATCTGTAGGCGCGGGATGGCCCCGCCCGGACCCCTGGGGAACGGAGCTGCGACTCCCGACGATCCCTACACCTACTCCCAATCCTCCTCCGGTATTCCATGCCCCCGCCCACCCCCTTTTTAATAATGTTTCTTTCCAGGTAATTGTTATTTATTTATTTGTTGTTTATTTCAGGTTGTTGTCCGTTTCTCCGTTCCCCCCCCTGGGGAATGGAGCTACGGCTCCCGACGATCCCTACACTTGTCCCTAGCCTCCTCCCGTGTCCCATGCTCTCCCAGAGACCCCCCAGGGACCTCCCAGAGACCCCTGGTCCCCCAGGGATCCCCCAGACCCCCCCGCAGGGACCCCCGTACCTCCCGGGGACCCCCCATGCCCCTGTTGTGGTTGTTATTGTTGTTTTTGTTGTTAATTCAGGTACCCTCGGTACTCTGGTTTTCCTTTTCTTTTCAGGTTGTTATGTTTGGTTGTTATGTTTGTCTGTTATGTTTGTCTACTGTTGTTGTTGTGTTTGTTGTTTTTCTGTTGCTGTTGGGTCTGTTGTTGCTGCTGTTGTTGTTGCTACTTCAGGTACCCTCGGTACTCTGGTTTCCCTCCTCTTTTCAGGTTGTTGTGTTTGCTGTTGTTGTTGTTACTCCAAGTAACTTCCTTCTCTTTTCAGGTTGTTATGTTTGTTGTTGTGTTGTTACTTCATGTACCCTCGGTACTCTGGTTTTCCTTCCTTTTTCAGGTTGTTATGTTTGTTGTTGTTATGTTTACTGTTGTTTGTTGTTGTTATGTTTGTTGATGTTGTTGTTTCGGGTGCCCTCGGTGCTCTGGTTTTCCTTCTCTTTTCAGGTTGTTATGTTTGTTGTTGTTATTGTTACCTCAGGTAACCTCGGTACCTTGGTTTTCTTTCTCTTTTCAGGTTGTTGTGTTTGTTTCAGGTTGTTGAGCTCGTTGTTGTCGTTGCTTCGGGTGCCCTCGGTGCTCTGCTTTCCTTTCTCTTTTCAGGTTGTTGTGTTTATCTGTTATGATTGTCTGTTGTTGTCGTTGCTTGTTTCGGGTGCATCGGTGCCCTGATTCTCTTTCTCCCGTTCGGGTTGTTGTTGTTGGGATTTCTGTTGCTGTTGTTGTTGGGTCTGTTTGTTGTTGTTGTCACTTCAGGTACTCAGGTACTCTGGTGCTCTGCCTTCTTTCTTTCTTTTCTTTCTTTTCAGGTAAGGTATCCTGGGCCCGGTCTCGCCGTGACCATGGTCGCGGCGATGGCACGGAACCAGGTGCCCCCAACGTACTAATCTGGAACTTTATTTAGCTTTATTTTATTTTATTTTGTATAATTACAGCGGCCCGACGCTGCCCCAGGGCGCGGGGCCAAAACCTCCGAAACTAGTGGTGGGAGGCATCGTGCCGATAGTCTGCTGGCTGCAAGGAGGTTATTTTTGTTTTTATTTGTTTGCTGCAGTCTTTAACGATCCCTTCAGGGTACCTTGGGCAACCCTGTTGTATGCACCCCCGAACCGGGCATAGGTGGCGCTGCGCGGGGAGACCTCCTGTCCACCGTACTCGTGGGAACAAAAATGGGAAATCTTAAAAACGGTGTGAATGCTGGTATGTCTGGGGATGGACGAGTGGGGGGCCTGGTCGCCCGACCAAACACCCGTAGGGTGGCTCGGGAGGCAAGGGCGCAGCTTAACCCTCCGAGAGAGTCGGCCCCGGGCGGCCCGCGTCACCCCCGGGTGCCGGACTCGTAGTCGACCGGGCCCGGATCGAGGAGTTTGGCCTTCGCGCCGTTAGAGTAGTTCTCGTTAGACACGAGGGGAACCAAGCTAGGCAAGTAAACCAGCCAACCGTGGCTGCGCCCGTTCAGGTAACTAGCTGCGTCACCGTCGAAGCCCTCCCAATCCGCCCCCCTGTAGAAACCGCGGTAAATGTGGCCACACTGGGCGGCCGAGCCTTCGATAAAATCAGGGTGTTGCAGCTGAACGCCAGGCGTCCGGCCGTCGTTTCGGCTGAGGTGCGTCCGCTCGTTGTCCGGAAGCGCCTGGACGTCCTGATTTTGCAGGAACCATACGTCCGGCGCCAAGGCACGAGCCACACCTTCTATGGACTAGGGGCTGAAATGAGGGTCGCTGCTGTCCGCTCAGAACGCCCCTGCGCGGCGGTGGCAGTGTGCAACCCCTCCTTCCAGACGATCTTCGTCTCACAGCTGAGCACCACGCACTGCGTTTGTGCGATGGTGCAGGCACCCGGCTTCTCTTTCTACATCGTGTCCCACTACTTCCAGTGGAGCGACGATATTGAGGTGCACATCAGGCACCTCGAAGTGGTGTTTCGTTCGCTGAGGGGGCAGAGCGTTTTTGTCGGACTAGACGCCAATGCCCGGTCCTCCCTTTGGGGACCTCAGGACACGGACAGGCGCGATGCCCAACTGGAGCGGCTTATCCGTCACTATGGATACACCGTCCACAATGATGTCAACCACCCGCCCACCTTCTGTGCGGTCACAGGTTCGTCATACATCGACGTAACCTTGGGGTCGCCTTCCATGAGCCGCTTCGTCGGCGAGTGGACAGTGCGGCAGGAATGGACAACGAGCGATCATAACGCTCTGGATGTCGGCTTGAGGATTCCAAAAGCCGAGGGAAATGACGGACACCCCGCTGTCAGTCGGTTCAATGTAAGGCGAGCTGACTGGGAGCGGTTCGACCAGACCCTCGCCGATCTGTCGGCGCAAAGGCTGGCGGCGCTTCCGCGGACGTCCCCCGTAGAAGTCGAGGAGATGGCTGGCGCCCTTACGAGTGTCCTCACGGAGGCTTTTGAGGGGGCGATGCCAAGGAAGAAGTTTTTCAGGAAGTCCAACCCGTGGTGGACTACCAACCTTACCAACCTCAAGAAAGAGGTATACCGGCAACATAGGACCTTTCAGAGGGAATATGATGACGCCCAACGCCTCGTACTCCGGCAACAGTACCACTCTTCTTTGCGGGAATATACCCGGGAGGTGAAGAGGGTCAAGCTTGAAAGCTGGAGGAGCTTCGTCTCGTCGCCCGGCGACGAGAAGCCCTGAGGCTTCGTATATAAGCTCCAGTCAGACAAGCTTCAAGTTGAGAGGGTGCTCAGCACCCTCCGGCGAGGCGATGGCGCCACAATGGACATTGAAGAAACCGCCAGCTTCCTCCTTGAGGCACATGTCCCTGAAGATCGGGAAGAAGATGACACCCCCCAACAGCGGAAAGTCCCGGAGGGTGCCTTCGCTGCACCCAAAACTCCCGACGACCTGCTTTTCAGTCAAGCGGAACTCGCTTCCCACCTCAAAACCCTCAAGAGCGGGAAGGCCCCGGGACCCGATCTCATTGAGGTCGTCGTGCTGAAAAGGGCCTTTGCTGTCATTTCCGATGTGCTGGTTCGTCTTTTCAACGCGTGTCTGAGTTTGAGCGTCTTTCCCTCTGCCTGGAAAAGGGATCCCTCCGAGTCCTTCTGAAGGGCGAGGACAAGGACGAAAAGGAACCAAAATCGTATAGGCCCATATGTCTCCTCTCCGTGGTAGGTAAGTTCTTCGAAAAAGCCCTCAAGGGGCGCATTGTGCGGTCGTCGATGGGTCCGAGTCAGATCTCCGAGCGGAAGTTCGGCTTCGTTCCGGGCAAGTCGACGGAGGACGCGATTGTGGAGATGCGCAGGATGGTGGCCGAGTCTGTTGACACGTACGCCGTCGCACTCCTTTTCGACATCTCGGGTGCCTTCGACACCGTGTGGTGGCCCCTGGTTCTGGATAGTCTAAAAGCTAGGAAATGCCCGCGGAACGTCTTCAACGTTATCCGTAATTACTTTAGCGACAGAAGAGTGGGAATTTCGTGGGATAATAGCGAGGTCTCCAAGCAGGCCACGAGGGGGTGCTCGCAGGGCTCCGTACTCGGCCCAACCTGCTGGAACCTCATGTTTGACGGGCTCCTGAAAATCTTCGACGAAATCGCCCCGAACAAGTTTGTTGCCTACGCCGATGACCTCATGGTCATGGTAGAAGGCAACTCGCGGCGGGAAATAGAGGTTAGGGCACAACTGATAGTAGATAGAATGGTAGCCTGGTGCCAGAGCGCCAAGCTACAATTGTCCCAAAAGAAGACAGAAGCCATACTCCTTAAGAGCGAATGGCGGCGCAGAGCGCCAGTTGGAAGGAGAGGAGGAGGCCGCCCCGACCGCGCGCGCCGCGTTTCTAGGAGGCCACATAGACATAGACATGGCCAATAGATACCCAACAATTCGGATAGGGAATGCTGCAGCTAAGATAGCCTTTAAGGATAGCGTTAGATATCTCGGCGTCCACTTTGACAAGGACATGGGAATCGCCTCTCATTGCTTCTACCTTAGGAAGAAGAGTGCATCCCTCTTCGAGCGTCCGGGGAAAATCGCGAGGGCCGGGTGGGGACTTAGATTCGATGTAGTTAGGGCTATATATGGGGGGGTCTTTGTCCCGACGGTGACATATGCCGCCGCGGGATGGTCTCATCTCTGTAGAGAGGCGGACCTTCGAGTCCTTCGAAGCGCCCAGAGACTAGCGTTGATCGCGGTCACTGGGGCATACAGAACCGTATCGTACGATTCTGTGTGCGTCATTGCACGAGCTGCTCCAGTAGATATTCTGGTGAAGCAGGCGGGTGCTAGATACCGGCTTAGAAAGGGACACGGCGCCGAGATGAATGGGGTGGTAATTCCAGCGGGGGCGAATAACGCAGTAGATAGGGTCAAGGATGAGGCAATCAACATGTGGCAGGCCGCCTTGCAGTCTTCCAACAAAGGCCGTACCACATTTGCCTTCTTCTCCAGCTTGTTGAGGAGGAGGACTGTGAGTGTGGAGGGCTAGACACGGCCCGGCACTTTCTTCTCGAGTGCCCAAACTTCGAACCGCAGAGAGTCGCTCTGCGGGACTTCATTGGCGAGAGGATATGGCCAGCGGCGGCACGCCAGTGGTGGCCACTGCGGAAGCCTTCTCTGTCGTCGCCGACTTCTGTCGGGAGACCCTTTGGCTGAAGGGGGCGGTAGAATTCGAATAGGAGACCGAGTACAAGGTCTGGGGGGTGGACACAGGGGGGAAGTTGATAGGCCAGGGATGATATCTAGACTAGTGGGATGGAGAAGCATCACCCCAAACAGGGCAGAGCACACGGGTCTTGTCAGGACCCGTGGGGGTAGGTAGGAGACCGGGTGTCCCGCGGCCTAGCCGAGACGTTTGTCGGAAGCCTCGGTGAACGGCGCGTGGACTCGTAACCCTCGCGAATCATCCGATCCGCCCCGGGCGTGGGAGCGCGGTCTCTAGAAAGATAGGGAAATAGGTAGTCGTCGAACACACTAACAGACATGAACAAATACACAACACACACAGAACAACACGCAACACAATCTGCGGGCCCACAGCACTCCCAGCTGTGCCTCCGACAGCACACCCACACTAGGCTCATAATCTACCCTTACCTATCCTAGATCCTTATCTTCTGGGCTGTTTCCGGGCGGGACACGGGAGCAGGCCTTCCCGGGGTTCCCCGTGAGCACGCGGGGTCGAGACCGGTGTCTCCGCTGGGGCCTACGCCCTGGTAGAGCTGTCGGAATTGACGCCGCGTGGCCAAACTGCTCTCTTCGCTAGTCGATTCAGCGACAGTCAAAGGATTTTTCCATCGCCCGACCCTTGGACGTGGTTCTCTGCCTTCAAAGCTAGATAGAAGCCTGTAGCGTATACCCTAGAGGTGATGGAGCACAGGTTGGACCATTGCGATGGTTCTGCCTTCACAATAAATGTCGCGCCGCCTTATAAGCTGTATCGCGGTTTCCCCGTGCAGTGCGGCCCCCCTCTCCCCGCGTCAGTAATTACGATTTTTGCGAATAGAGTCAAATAAATTTAAGCGTGATTTCCGCCGAACTTCCTTCCCCCCTCGTCGTCAAGTGAATCCTCGGTTCGAGCCGGGTACTCGCTGGCCCGGCAAGGGGGGGGGGGGGGGCTATACCTGTTTCTCTCGGCTCGGCCCGCCAGCCAGCGATCACGCACATCATAACAAACCTTGCTACGTTTCGTAGCAAGGCCGGTCGTAATAGGAGCCGAAAACTTTTATCATAGAGCCCGAAATATGATTTCGGGCTCTCGCGAATTATTCAAGTCATTTCCCTCTCCTGCCTCCCTTCCCTTCGCGCGTATGTTGAGTAAGAGAATCCCCCGCGACCATGAGATTTACGTTCTCACCCCCCATCCCCCTTGTTCGCCTTGGTAATAAAGAGTGCGAGTCGAGCCCTTCGCGATCGGTGTCCCCGGCTAGCGTGCCACCCTCGCACGACCCAGATATACTCTTTTCTTTTTTTTGTATGGTCGTTCTAATTATCTTTATTTTTATATTCTCGGATTCTTACCTCTAAGTTTTCTTTCCTTGTGATCATTACACTTTTTTCTTTTATTTTTGGTGTCATTTCTTCTCTTGCGTTTCTCCCTCTTCCATCCCCCAAGGTGGCGGTGGATCCCCGTGGCCGTCAAAGAGTGTACCCACTTAAGGCTGCGTTTTTCGACAAACGCGCATTCATTCGGTGATCTTTCCAAAAACAAATCGTTGAAGGCGCTCGAGCGGAGTGAGAACGCAGCGTACCAGCACCCGCAAGGACAATACATCTAGACCAGGAGCCCGTAACACATTTTTCATGTCTCATTTGTTCACACTCAGCATTATAAGAATCACCCAAATCCTACCTTCCCCTACACGGAGATCACTTCGCCGATTATAAACCGTAGACCACAAGGTGGGGGCCGCGCCGGTGAAGTTCTATTTAAAAATCCGCGATCTCGAATTATTACTTACCGTTCGGCGTATGTCACAAATTACTGTAATTGAAAAAAGTTCGGGCGGACGCCATACCGAACGTATAGGGTTCGGCATTTTGTTAATTTATCTAATTATTTACTAAAACTCGGGATAATATGATCGCAGAATATTTTGGTTGGATCGGGAGCCAGCCACCCCTGCGTACTGTTGTTTTAAGGGTGTAACGTATGCGTGTATCATACATTAATGTTTGGCATTGATTATATATCATTTGTCAAATAAAATGGAAGTATAAAAAAAACATGCCGAACAAAATAGTTGGGTATTGACCTTCGTAGACCTTGAAATCCAATTTTAGTTAACGATATTATTTGTTACCGTTCGGCGATGGTGTTTTATGATTAATAATAGTATAATAGATGTAATAATGTAACCCCCGAACAAAATGATCAGAAATGTTTGATGTAACTAGCGAAAAAAGAATTCATAAATAATTTTTCAATACAACAGAATAAACGGCCAATTTTATTATGTAATGGGCTGGAAAAAATTGCATCACAGATATTTTTCAATAATTTTCAATTTTGCCTATATTATAACATCATACCTTTCTGTTCGGCGTTTGCTGATTTTAAGAGCTGAGCTGAGTTTAAGAGAAGATATTGGATTGACGTTGATTGGATGGTAGACTGTTGGAATAAAATTCGATGATTACACGGACAGAGTCACGGTTGACAAAGACTCCGGTAGAAGAACTGAGGAGTGGCGATAGATCCCCTTTCTATAAGCGTTTTTGGTTCCTCCTGTTCTAGGTTCCATTTTTGGGTAGAGTGGAAAAAGGGGGTTTCGGACTGCTAATGGGTTGTCGGCCAATCGTGAAGGACAACGTCGAAGTATGCCTTGGGTCTTACAGACCAGATATGCACGAGTTTAATTGTCTATAGACCAATCAGAAAGAGGGTCATAGGAGTCGGTTTCCCGTGGATTTTCGTAAGAAAGGCGTACCACTGTGTGCTTCGTAGGGTGTTCACGTATATTTGGTTTCCGTCGCGCTCCGGTTTTTACGTTCGGGTCGGGCAGAGTTTTTTGCAGGCTCTTGCCCTGTGCTTAGTTCGTACACGGGATAAAACACATAGTAATACAAATTTTTTTTTACGACTTTTACGACAATTTTTTTTTACGACACGCCGAAAAGGAATTTGAGCATCCCGCCATAGTTTTCAAGATATCGATTTTTTAAAGGTATTTAATTTTATGGGTTCTGACTATGTATATAGCTAACAGGCTCAGTTGTGTACCTATATACAGTGTGACAATTATAAAGTAGCCACCCATTTTTTTTTAATTCTTGCGCAGCCATTTTGGGGCGGCAGAGGTGCGCTTTGAAAATGGTTTTTCGAGAACTTTTTGAAAAAAAAAATATAGCGCCTATGTGGGAAAAGTATATTCTGGGTAAAAATGAAAATGGCATTCCACGCTTACAGAAACAAAGTGGACTTGGTTCCAAACATGTAAGACCCGGTTGAGCGACGTAAACAATGGTACCATTGAGAAAAACAACATTAAAAATCAATATCAAGCGATGGTTCAAACTCAACTTTGAAGAACAGCGGAATTGGACTGGCCGGGAACGGAATAGGCGTTAGAGCATTCGCCGCTATCTTCTTGTCGCGGCTGTCATTAGGTTGCAAAAGTCACCGAGAAATGGCAGGTCGTGGCTGATGTTACGTTGACAGGCGTTCGCGTGTGCGAGTGCAACGTGGAAGATGATTGTCGAACGTGCTCCATTTATTTGCAGGTCCCGCGAACTCGGCGAAAAAAAAATTACCAAAGCACCCAAAAGCTATGGCCATGAGACAAAAATTAAATGAGCGATTGTTGTGAGACACTCGACGACTGGCCTAACGATTAGAGCCGCACTAGGTGGATGCACCGTTTGTGAACCTAAAGAAAGCGGTCTCCCCGAAATCTGGTTTAAGGGGTCAAATCAGATAACAAAGAATGCGTGACGATTAGAAGTGAATGCGGTCTTTAAGATTATGAGGAAGTAAGTTAACCTCAGAGTTTTACGGCAAGAGGAAGCGATTGAGAGCAGGGTCTAAGGGATTGAATAACAAAACGGGACGCGTGCAAATTTAGATGTCGAAAACGGATCAGAGGACTTCCTTCAAACGGGGTGAACGTTTCGTTTTTGGGTGTGAGAAAGCTCTTTAGCGAGATGTTGTTTATCGACAAAAAATGTTAAGGGGTTCACGCAGAAGAAGCGTACGCACGAATTTTATTTTAAATCGAAGTAGAGAATTTTTACGAGATAGAGTACATTTATCAACTTGTGCGGTGGCAGTTGTAACTTGAACCAAAACTCGATTTTGGAAAACCGCATTTACGGGGTGAGATCAGTCAGAGACGTGAAAAAACGAGCATTTTCCATATTTTTTAATGGTAATTAAGTTTGTTTTACAAAAGTGGTTACACAGACTTTTTATGTTATATTTCAACTTCACTTGGACAAATTTTTAAAGAAAAATATTAATTATTTATAAAAATATCGCTATCTTTGTCGGACCCCCTTCAGCATGTAGTGCTTTGCGGTGACCATCATAAAATTTTACTGAATCATCTGAAATAAAAAAAAAACAAAAAAAAAATCATTGGTTTGATAATAAATCTAGTCCTTAAACGAAGCTTTTTTTAATTAACAAAATGGCGGCTTCCGTCAGATAACTTTCAATTTTCGACGGCACACGTTGATATTTCCGTTCAATACCAATTTCAAAAATATAAAAGTTTCCTTTCGCGCGAAAGAAATTTCTTCGGTATTATCCAGAGGTTCTGTAGGAAATGGAAAAATAACATTAATAGAAGAATTATCTCTATCAATTTCAGTAATAATAAATCAATTTCAGTAATAATAAACAACTAATAAACAATATTTCAGACGCAAAAATTACGAAAAACTGAAGAAAGTGTACACATCATCGCATAAAAATTAAAACCGAAACCGAAGTCGCAGCTAATTTTTGCATATGTTTTGAAGAAATGTCTAAGGAACAATTTCCATTTGGTTTAAGAGCCGAGGTCGACAAGGGTTGACTTATTGATTTCTTAAAACGACTTTTCAGGACGTGACCAAGAAGAAAAACCACTATATTTGATAATGACTTACTATTTCATACAATGTTAATAATAATAATTTCGAGCAACACATTCAAATTGTACTTACTTTCTGGAGAAGAAGCCATTTTGCAGAAGCCAAATCCGTTAACTTTGCGCGATTCAACACGCGTCTGAACTCTGTGTTATTTTCGACGCGCGACGAGTAATCAAT
>OY723385.1:21042282-21117282 GCA_963210295.1 Ophion ellenae | reverse complement strand
CCTTCAGCGAACTACGCCGAACCCTAAGGAAGAGTTCCTGGAGCGCCAATACGAACCGGTGGAAGACCTCCACCCACTCGACCCCTAGGACCACGCATCGAACCCTAAGATGACAACCTCGGAGCTCGAACGTGAGCCGATAGTGGCTTACCACCAAATCGTTATTTCGGTCGGAATGCCGAACCTTATGGCAAACCATGAAGAGCGCCCGCGAGCACCGATTGTGGTACCGACATCGCCAGTCAACACTCTCAGGCCACGCCGACGAGTGAGACCAAAGGGAAGCAAGAACTCGCTCCCGAAGTGCCAGGACGTATCCACGGATTGACACCTCAACGAGAGGTATCACCTACGTCCACGAAAATCGAAAACACAATTTTCACCCGAGGATCGACCGGGAAATTAGGGGGGGGGGGGTGGGGGCACTTTTTGTCCGCACCTTTTGGTACGGTCAATTTTTTCCCCCTAATTTTTCCCAGTTTCGCTCCGTCGCCTGAAAATATCATAAAAAGGATGATTACGGTGGCATTTATGATCCCGCTGGCAAAATCACGACTCACCGCCGCCTCCGTCGAGTGCCCTCGGGGCGCTCGACGAGGGCACTCAGTCACGATACCTCCGTAGAAGTTACCCCGGGGCATCTTACCATCGACGACTGTCACCGATGGTCCACCGGGCCATTTTCGCCTCGTTGATGCCGCACCGAGGCTCTCCTTCGCTGAGGCGACGCAGAGGCCCTCTGCCAGCAGTGCACCAGGGTTCCTCACCATCGCAGCGTCCTCGTCGCAGGTCCTCCAGTGCAACCTTGCAGTGCTGAATTCCCGGCGAACCCCTCCGCATCGGCAAAGATCCAGGGGGAAATTATAACCCGAATGGGGTAGCGCACAAATGGGATCGGAGAGGAGAATACTAACACCGGCACGGATCCAAACTGATCCCATCTCCCCGGTCACCCAGCCCCTTCCTCACCGTACACTAGTATTAGATCTTTGTTTAAATGATGTTTTTATACGTGCAAATATCAATTTCTTGTCTTTATTGCTCCTATCGTATTTTGTAGATTAAATTCGTAATTAGTTCATACTCATCTGACTTTCCGTGATTTCCGCGTCCGCCACCTAAATCAAGCCTACTCGGTCCGCCGTCCCATATAACATACCTGGAAAAACACACGACACACACCGCGCACTCGCGAAACATTTTTCATTAATAATGAAGCATCAAATCAAATTGTGTGGCTCTCGCTATGACACTTCGGGGTAACTCCGAATTGTCATAGCCGCGCCAAATAACGTCCACGGCGTGCCGTGGAACTACACCATGTATTGTCCTTGGAGGATACCTCCCTTCCTTACCAACCTGGCCCGAGCTTGCCTCGCGCTAGTTCGTGCGCGGGTCGATGGTGGGCGTCGGGCAAAATCCTTTCCCGTAAACGTTCGCGACCGACACGGGCATAAAACTTCGGTCTCGAGTCGCAAACGAGACATTCAATCACTGCCTCACAGCCCGTGAGCAGTCGAATACGTAGTAAGCTCACAGCCCGTGACTTCTACCCATCGTCTTACTCAACACGCCGTACGGTGCTGTCCCAATAGCGAAAAGACATTTTTTACAGCCTGTAAAAAATTTCGCCTTTTTTTTCTCCCTGTCCTTAAACCTCCATTATGTTTTTCATATTAATAACTTATTCCTCGATTATTTATAACCATTATTTTTATCTTACACTTTTAACTGTATATTTTATTCCTTTTCTCTTTGGTTTTGTACATATACTCATGTAAAAAAAGGATTTACTTGCATTTTTTCTCGTATTCTCTTAATTTAATTTATGCCTCGCAACGTCCGCAACCCGGCTTTCATCCGGAGGCGGCTCCTGTGGAAAGAAGCCGGCTTGCCCTACACCCCGGTTACCATCTGTACCCGGTATCGACCGGATCCTCGACTTTCCGCCTTGACCGAAAAAACCAACATACCGGATACCTGGGTCACCGTCCATACCCGGCATCATTCCGATCCTCGTCTTCCCTTTGCCACCGAGAGTAACGCTCGATATGTGCACCAGTTTCAGGACTGTCGTCTGGACCCTCGAAACGGGATTCCAAAATTCCCGGCGAAGAAGGAGGAAACGAAGACCGACACTTGTAGGGAGAACGTCGCTCTCAGGGCGTTGACGTCGTCTCCCTATTCCTCGCCGCTATCATTGAACTCAGAATTCGAGGACCTCTACGCGACTCTCGCCTTGGAGGCCGAAAAACCGATCCACTTCGACGCACCCCGGGGAACGAATCCGAGTCCGCTTGAAAGTGTTTGGAATGAGAGAATATTGTGGAATAATCCCTACAAACTGAGAACGCCGCGCTGAACATTGGATTCGTTTACGTGCATAGTCCACAGCAGCAGTAGTAGTCCAATAAGAGATCGTGGAGGATTCGGCTTCGGTCCGGCCAATGTAGGTTTTCCAAGGTCAATGATGGAAAAAAAGAGGTGTTTTTACGTTTCGGCCCTCTGGTTCGGGTCCTCTTCAGAATTTATATTTTTCTGTATAAATGACGATACACAGGTTTTTACAAATCACGTTTGAAAAAGTTAATATATGAGCGTTGTATGTTATGATTTAGTTATCAAAATGTTATGTCATTTTGTGTAATAATCATGTTAGTTCTGTTTTAATTATAACTATATAAATATAATATGGATGATTTCCTGTATTGCGTTGCTTATTTTTATGTATATGTAAAGGTGTGTGAAATGTACGATGTGTGAGAACGAGGGTTATTATGTTATGGAAATAGAAAGAAATGAAATATGATAACTAACTAACCTCGAAGTTGTCGGTATTTCAGGTTTTTCACACAATTTGGAAACATATTTCGAAAAAAAAACACATTATTTATGGAGGTAAATAGTGTTTAGTAGGAAGATGCTCAATAGATGGACGTATTATCGTTCATTGGCATAGATACACATCTGTAATGGATAGATACTTATGAATAATTTTTGCGTTTCATTAGTGAAAATTTAGTGTAAGAATTTTTTATTTGAAAAAAGTTTTAGTGTAGAATCGAAAGAATATGGTGATTACCTATTGAGTTAGTTCATCAGAATTTGTTTTCCTTTCCAAATTGAGCAAAAACTCGAAATATTATAATTTTATTCCGTTACATGTTGAGATGTGTAGTAGACGAAAGTTCGAGAAAAACTGAGTGATGTATTACTTTCATGTGACATATTCGAGTCTCTGTACTACGAATAATACTACGAGATCATACCGGCAGTGACGTGTCAATGAAAATAAAGTGGGTGCGCTAAGTTAGGGGTATTTAAAATTAGTTTGTAATGTCCTTAAAATTAGCTCATCATGTCAATATATTAGTTAGTGTATAGTGTCAATAATTTTAAAATTGTTATGTAAGGTAAACTACGGTAGAGTGTATTGATAGTTATATTATAGAATTGTAGATTGAGCTAAGTTTTTGTATGTCACTTCTAAAATTTATAGCGTTGGAGTGTGCTTTAATTTGTATCATTTCACGGATTAGTCTCTTTTTAAGCCAATTTTCGTTGTTTAGTATTTTTACATTGTCAAATTGAAAGTCATGTTTTTGTTCTATTGCATGTTGCGGCAAAGCTGTGTGTATTTCGGTAGTATGTATTATGCTATTTTTGTGTTCTTTAAGTCGGATTTCGAGGTATCTTTTAGTTTGGCCGATGTATGTGGCATTGCAATCTTTGCAGTCGATTTTATAAACTATGTTGGATTTACGATTGTTATTGATTTTGTCTTTGGTGGAGCCAATAATGGATGACATATTGTGTTTGTTGTTTGTGACTAATGTTATGTTGTATTGTTGGAAGAGACAAATTACTTGATGGTGTATGTTTTTTGTGTAAGGGAGATTTATTATTCTGGAAGAATCAAAGTTGTTGCTATTCGTTATTTGTTTGTTGATTATGGAACGCCGATGTTTTATTACTTTGTCTGTAAAAGAGATTGGATAGCAATTTTTTGTCATTGTGTTACTGATGAGTTGAAGGTTTTCTTTGTGAAATGAAGGATGAGATAGTTTTATTGTTCTGTCAACTAACATGTAGATGATGGCTTTTTTGGGGGAGTGGGTGGTGTGAAAAGAAATGTATGAATCTGCCTGACCAGGTTGGTTTCTTATACCAATTTGTGATTTGGTTTCTTATACCAATTGTGTAGTAGTCCAATGGCTATTTTCGTGCCAAGGGTAATACATTTTTTTAAATCACCCACTGGGAACGCATCCGAACAATCTGAAGGTTATTTCGATAATAAAACACCAAACAGAATTTGAATGGACCGTTTTTGATATTGGATTCGTCTCGATCCGATAAAAAAAACGGTTGAAACAGGCGTTTCAACTCGTTTCAACGTTGAAACGCCTGTTTCAACCGTTATTTATCGGATCGAGACGAATCCAATATAAAAAACGGTCCATTGAAATTCTGTCCAATCCAAGACCAATCGAATAGGAAAAACGGTCGTTTCAACTCGTCTCAATGTTGAAACGAGTCCAAACACCGTATACGTAATTTTGATTATCAAAATCGCTCAAAATCCCTTGAGAAGTACGGCCTTAAGATTGACCATGATTTTTTTCAGAATTTTTTTATTGACGATTGTCTGTCAGGTAGTGCAAAACCGAAATCGACGCCGGTTCACGTGATTAAGATGTCTCGAATACCTTCATGCGGAATGAAGATTTCATGCTCGGCAAATGATATTCTCAATCATTTGCGTTTCGCTAACAACTTTCGAAATAAATAATTCGAACAAAACATTTGAAAGTAATTTAGCGTAAAATTATTATTTTTTCCAAATACTACGAGTATTTTGGTTTTTTACTGTTTCGTTAATTGTTTATAAATTCTGTAACGACAGAATTTTAAGATATTTATTTTTGTATTTAGAATTATGTAGGATATTTTTATATTTAGAATGTAAGATTTAGAAATTCTGTAACTACAGAATGTTAAGATAATTTATGCAACATTAAAAAACCAAAATATTCGTAGTATTTGGTAAAAAATAATAATTTCACGCCCAATTACTTTAAAATGGATTGCTAGAATTATTGATTCCAAAAGTTGTTAGCGAATCGCAAATGATTGAAAATTGTATTTGTGGAGCATGGAATAAACCTCGAACATTTTCGAAATTGACATTATTTTCAATAAAGTTCTCGAATAGGGACACATTCAGATCCCCACTTCCTATAGCGCGGTCGCGCCTGATTTAACTCATTTGTTCGACTGATTAAATTCTGATCTATTAACTTTAAATCGTATGTTTGCTCATTTTTTTTCTCTATGACGGGGGGCACATATAAAGTTTTTCGGGAGTGTTCCTATTCGGAATTTTCTAAACTTCATTCGCCTGCACGCAAAAAGGAATTAAATTTTTTCCAGAATACGCTATTTTTTCTGGCAGATACTTTTCATGACGAAAATACGATATATTTATTTTCAAATAGGACTTGAAAAACCATTAAAAATCATATTTTTTCAGTTGCAAAATCACCGCGCAAGCGCCTTAAAGACACATGGCCACCTGATAAAAGCCACCCTGTCGGTGAAGGTTCCCTCGAAATGTGCACAAAACCCGAAGTCAATCGGTCCAATCGTTTTTGAGAAAAACGCGCGCTCCACTAGAAAAATGGTGATTCGAGAAAAACGCGTTTAAGGCAGTCCTCTAGTTTCTCGGGTCGAAAAAGTCGATTTTTTTTCATAAATCACATCTACAACATGTGTAGAAAATGTGTGCCAAAGGATTTTTCGATATTCGAAGTGGTTCACAAGTTACGGCCCTGGAACGGAGCAGTTATGAGCTTCTCGGAGAGGCTGAGAAATTCAAACACAATAAACAGCCTCTTTCTGGAGCAGTTCAAAAAGTTATAAAGCCAAATTATGAGGATTTATCCAAAGAAGAATTGTTAAGCAGATGCCTGGGAGCGGAAACTTAAAATAATAACGAGTCGCTCAATTCGTTAATCGGGACTTTTGCTCCGAAGCACCTCCATTCTGGGCCAAAAGTGGTTGAAATCGCCACGTTTCTCGCTGTCATAATCTTCAACGAAGGATTCAAATCTATCCTGAAGACCTTGGAAACCATGGGAGTGAAAATCGGCCCACAAGCTAAAGGATATGTTCAACAGCGTGATAGCTCTCGGATTGACCGTTCAGAAAGGCGCACGAGTGATGTTGTAAAACAGGCCCGAATTGCGAAAAGGGAAGACGGAGCAGCTCTGCGTGACTTCCAAGAAGAAGAGGAAGGCCTATTGTATGGTCCAGGCATAGCAGATCGACGGTGAGATGAAGTTTTTAGTATAAATCACATGCGCGAACTTTCAAACGCGTTTTTCTCGAAACACCATTTTTCGAAACGGTGACCACGATATTTCAGAAACTACTGCACCGATCTTGTTCAAATTTATACAGCATCTTTAATATGTTATAAGCCAGCGATTGAACTAGGATTATCATGATTGCTTCGATAGTTTTTTTTCTACGAGCGAAAAACTTGAGAAAGAATGAGTAAAAAATAGAATGTAATTTTGAAAAGTGTATAAAAAAGTAAATTTTTGTAATTTAGAATTCACTCTAGTTCAATCGCTAGTCTTAAATATGGAGATTAAAATGCCGTTTGGTTTTTTGATTTCAGATAAGCAGAACACCCGCAATCTTGGTCACCGTCAAGCACCTCTTTTACTTGATGTCTTCCTGTCGGCCACTATAACCTTTATTCTATTATATATTTGGACTTCAAAAAATTTAAGTCCAAATATATTATTTATATATTATTTAAATGTTAATAAAGATTATGCAAAAACAATGAGATTGATTATTTCGATGCTTTGCCCGTAAAAAATTAGTGAAAAAGCCGTAAAAAACGGCCGAGAAACTAGAGGACCGCGTTAATGTTAGCCATACATTTAGCATTGATACGGCTGAACTTACAGTGCATAACAACTGATTCGAGTAACTTACCCTTAATCAGCTGTACCGGGACCATACAGACCACCTTCCTCAGCTTCAAAAATAAAACCATTGAGCTGCACTCGCTTCCCTTCTGGCGGTCCGCGCCCCTTCAGATGCGGTAGACGCCCGTCTGTTGGACCGTTGCACAGTGGTCCCAAATCCCAAAAAGTCGGCCAAAAGTAGAGAAAAAAATTTCTAGGACTTTTAATGGTGGGAATAGTTGTAGTGGTACACCTACAGGGTGCGCCAGAGAAACTTACTTATTTGAAAGGTAAATAAAAACAAAAGTACTTCAATTATTGTTTAAAATTTTTTTTTATTCGAGAATACAATATCCCAATTTTTTTTTCATGCAGTCTTGAAAATGACATCGGATAAATGGCGACCCCCATTGCGCATACACTGATGAAGTCGATTTTTGAAATTCGTATCCACTCTTTGCAGCATATCAATCGGTATGTTGGCAATGGCGTCGCGAATGTTGTTCTTGAGGTGTGCTATGGTCCGTGGTCGATCGACATAAACCAGAGATTTCAAATAACCCCATAAAAAGAAATCGCATGGAGTCAAATCTGGAGAGCGTGCCGGCCATTGGAGATCGCCTCTGAGAGAGATGAGGCGGTCGGGGAAATGTTGTCGCAACAAATTCATTGAGTCTCGTGCTGTGTGTGCTGTGGCTCCATCTTGCTGAAACCACACGTTCCTAACGTTCATTTCTTCGAGTCTTGGAAGAAAAAATTCCTCGATCATGTCCCTGTAACGAGCTCCATTCACGGTAACTGCGCGTTCGTTTTCTTCAAAAAAATAAGGACCAATTATTCCCATTACCGACATCGCACACCACACAGTAACTCGCTCACAATTAAGTGGCTTCTGGTGAAGCTCACGTGGATTTACACCACACCAATAACGCATGTTTTGCTTGTTGACGCAGCCGGAAATGTGGAAGTGAGCCTCGTCACTGAAACAAACGACCACGTCTTCAGGCAGGCTGTCAACCAGCATTTCACATGCATTTTGACGGGCAACAAAATCGCGTTCAGTTAATTCTTGCACAACAGCCAATTTATAGGCATGAAATTGAAGGTCTTCATGGAGAATTCGTCGAACAGTGGTGTCAGAAATTCCCATAGCAGCTGCGTGTTTGCGAGCCGAACGCCGGGGAGAACGCACAACTGACTGCCTCACTCTTTCGACATTTTCCGGAGTTCTGATGGTCCGTTGAAGTCCATTTCTGGGTTTAGCGACACTTCCACACTCCCGAAATGAGTTAACCCACGACAGAATCGAATTACGGCCAGGAACGAGTCTGTGAGGAGGAATTTCAAAGCGAGCGCGGAAGGCACGTTGCGTAGCAACAAGTGAGCGACCGTTAGAAAAGAAGCTCTCGACTGCGAAGGCCCACTGCTCTCTAGACCAGAGCATGATGGCAACTGACTGGAGGGAGAAACAAACTTGGGAACTTCCCCCTCCAGATGCGCCCCCTCTCGCCCCTCTACCCGCCCAACTCACCGCGCGGGAATTTTTTCAAATAAGTAAGTTTCTCTGGCGCACCCTGTAGTATGTATCATGACCGTTAATAGACAACACCACTGTGACGGCTTCAAAAAATCGATTTTTTAAAAACCATCTAGAAAAATCTGAACCACAATTAAGATTAAGATGCCGTCGGACCCAGGTCGGAAAAATAATTATTTTCGGAGATATTGAATATTTTGTGGAGCGGTGCAGCGCTCCGTGACGCTCGGGGTCCCACGCAGCTGCGCGCCTGAGGGTCGGCAGGTTTACCGGGCCTTTCCCAGGTCCTGCGGGTCTTTCCCAGGTATTCTTTTGTCTCCCTTCACAAAAACCGGCTATTGTAATAAATATAGTTTCGAAAAAAGCCATAGGTGGCGATATAATTGAAAAATTTCTAGGCAGGTATAGGGATAGCGTCATAGCGTCAGTTTGCGAATAGAAGCGACGCTACTTGTGTCTAAACGCGCCGAATCGTTTCGTTTATAAATATCGAACGCTCAGAATTATTCTTTGCACATCGAAATGGATAATCCGAAAGTGTACGCGGGGAAAAAGGGAACAAAACGGAGCTATGTGACGAGGAGTCGAACGAAAATTTCGAATCGAAAACCTCCGAACCGTTATACCTCCGAAAATAGTTCTGCAGAGTATGTGAGCACGTCGGCGAAAAAGTTAAAATCGTCGGACGATTTAGAGGTCGGTGTTACTGACGATTTCGGTTATGGTATAGTACACCTCGTCAATGCATTGCACATTATATCGACGTTAGTGAAGTGCGAAGTGTGTGATCGCGATATAAAGTTTACTAAAAAAAAGTTTGCGCGGACTCGGATTCAAAATCGAGGTCGATCGCGGCCATTGTGAAAAAGTGCAAATCAATTCGTGTCCTATGATTGACAATGCATACGGAATAAATCGTCGGATCGTATTCAGTATGCGTCTTCTTGGCGTCGGTTTGAATGGCCTGATCAAGTTTTGTGCATTTATGGACCTACCGCGCCCCATATTTCAGTCTTTCTACAATCGAATCTTAAATTCAATTTCGATTGCCACTAAAGCTGTGAGCACAGTGAGCAAACAAAAGGCTGCACTTGAGGAGGAGACAATTTCGTTGGAAAATGGGGTGGAGGACGGAATTATCGTTTCAGGCGACGGATCGTGACGGATAAGCGCGGTTTCAGCTCGCTTTTCGGCATAACATCGCTAATCGGCTGGTACACTAAAAAAGTGATCGGAGTTATGGTGAAATAGAAATATTGCAAAGCTTGCGAGCATTGGGAAAAAAAAAGAAAGCACCGCGGAGTACTGGGAATGGAAAAATACCCACGACGATGAGTGCCAGGCGAACCATAGCGGCTCCTCCGGAAAAATGGAAGTCGACTCAGCTGTCGAAATTTTTCAACGGTCTGAAGAGCTCTATGGCATAAAATATAAATATTATATTGGTGACGGCGATTCTAAAACGTTTCTGGGCATATCGAATAGCGATCCATACGACGGTTTCGAGATTAAAAAAAAGAGTGCATCGATCATGTCCAAAAACGTATGGGGACGCGCCTCCGCGAAATCTTGAAAAAATAAAAAGGATTGTCTGGCAGAGGAAAGCTCACCGGAAAATTGATTGACGAGTTGAGCACATATTACGGCTTGGCTATTCGGAGGAACAGCGATGATATTGAAAAAATGAGGAAGGCAATTTGGGCAATTATCAAACATAAAATATCCACAGATAGTGAGCCACAACATGACGATTGCCCAGAGGGAGCCGAGTCGTGGTGTTCGTGGCAGCGAGCGGTCGCAAGCGGTAATATTTCTGAATATCGCCATAAGCCGCCTCTTCCTGAGGAAGTATCGGAGGCAATTACACCAGTCCTCGAAAATTTGAGCAGAGACGATTTGCTGCAGCGTTGTTTGGGCGGCTTCACGCAAAACAACACCGAAAGCTACAACAAATCAATTTGGGCAATAGTCCCCAAGTGTCAGTCCGGGAGCAAAAAAATCATCGATATTGCAGCTGATATCGCGGTATTATTATTTAATGATGGCCTGAGAAGCCTCATGAAAGTTTTGGAGACGTTGGGGATAACTATCGGCCCAAATTGTTTCAATTTTTGCGTTGAAACCGACGCAGCGCGGATCGAGCTGGCGGAGCGCTCGCTCACAGACGCTGCAAAAGAGGCAAGAAGAGCCTCTACAAGTTCGAGAAAAGATGCTAGGGACAATGATTTGGTTCTTGAAGGCCAGCTATCTGGTGCCGGCATCGCTGATTAACGGTAAAACAATTTTTTCCAATTTATCGCATAAATTAACAAACCTAAAACTTTGAACGCATTTTTCTCAAAACCACTTTTTTGAGTGCGGCACGCAGCAGAACTCGAGCAATTTTTATCCGATCGACTTCAAATTTGGACTGCATCAATAAAACTAGATTATCTAAAGAAGTACATAGGATTTTTTCGATATCTCAATAATAAAAAAAGTTATAGCCTATTTTCGACGAGAAATTTTGCTCGAAAATCGTCCTTTAATTTCAAAAGCGTGCCTATTTTTTTTAAATCAATATTTTTTCAAATCCCTGTGTACTTCTTTTCAAAATATCATATTATTAACGAAAACACTCAGTATTTTTTTCAGATCGACTTTGAAGAGAGTTCTGCTGCGTGCCGCGAACCACTGCAGAGGCTGTACCTGACGCGGGAGCTTCCCCAGCGTCACCATGGGGCGTGAGAAATTTGAAATTTTTTTTTTATGTATCTTCAATAAACAACGAACAAAACAAAAATTTTTTTTTCGAATATCTCTTTTTTTCCCACAAAAAAAAATTCTTGAAAATGGCAAAAAACAGGGCGTCACAGTGGTGTTCTGCCTTAAGAAAGGGGAAGCATCCCTACCTGGGTTAGGAACGCATTCCGTTCGTAAGCGTCGGGCCCGCTGCATTGTTTACTCGCTGCGCGTCGAAAATAACACAGAGTTCAGACGCGTGTAGAATCGTGCAAAGTTAACGAATTTGGCTTCTGCAAAATGGATTCTTCTCCAGAAAGTAAGTACAATTTGACTGTGTTGCTCGAAATTATTACTATTAAAAATGAATGAAATAGTAAGTCATTATCAAAAATAGTGTTTTATTTTTAGGTCATGTTCTGAAAAGTCGTGTTAAAAAAGCAATAAGTCAAAACTCTTGTCGACAGCGGCTCTCAAACGAAATGGAAATTGTTCCGTAGACATTTCTTCAAAATGTATCAAAAAATTAGCTGCGACTTCGGTTTCAGTTATCATTTTTATGCGATGATGTGTAAACTTTCTTCAATTTTCGTAATTTTTGCGTGTGAAATATTGTTTATAGGAAAATGTTAAAGATAATTCTTCCATTGATGTTATTTTTCCATTTTCTACAGAACCTCTGGATAATGCCGAAGAAATTTCTTTCACGAGAATGAAAACTTTCATGTGGTCACTGACATTGTTGAAATGGAAGTGTTAAAAAATTGAAGCATCCATACATTTTGCCGAAGTCTGAAAGATGCCATGGGTAGAGTGGTATCGGAATTCAAAAAGAAGTAGCAACTTTCAATTGTGAAAGACAGGCTCCTGTGTATTTCACAATTGAAAATGAATGTTGGAAGACTTCCACGGAAGACACAATGGGGCGTCCTTCCACAAGCTGGAACGATTTGAGTGACCGGTCAAAACGTAGGAGGACAGAAAAGGTTCGAAAAGAACATACCGTCCACAAATTGGCCTACGCTACACAAATGGGTCTCCGGGCTTCTGGAAATGTACATGCTTCAAATGTAATTAGGAATGTCACAGAAGGCAGTCCATCAAAAGCATCACAGTACCAGAAATCTATGGAACGGGTTCCATAAGGTGTGCTGTCAGGCAAGGAAGCATCATCACTTGTAGTAGAAGGTAAAAGTACCGATAGTCAATACCAATTAATACGTTCCGTGAGCGTGATAAAAAATTATAAATTATACTTGCCTTATAAATGTGTATTGGATTCTAAAAAAAGTGTTTCCCTGTAAAGTCAGAGAAATTTCTGTAACTAAAAGTGGAGCCACAGTTCGACCTCAAGCATTGCTAAATCATACAGCTGACAAGGGGACCGTACAAGCTGTCACTCACGGATTTTGATAAGTCTCAGATATGTTGTAGAGGGACCTACCCTAAATATGCGTGGTTTGCATCGAAGTTAATAGAGAAAAGACCGCTGTTTTTAAATGTCACTCAAGTATGCTTTCCAATAACGCTGCTCAAAACTCCGTGCGCCTGCAAGGCCATAGCTTTTATACAATGTGCGCGTTGCTCTTGGGCCTTGTGTTTTGCTTGCTTTTACGACAAATACCACCCGCAATATTGTTCTGATGTATCACGCGACCACAGTGATAGCGAGTAAGAAAAACCTGTGTATTGTAATGAAAAATAATAAACTGCAGTTTCTTGTGAAAGATGTTATAATTTCTTCCTCTCTTTTTCTCTGCGTGAAAAATAAAATAATAATAAATAATTTAAAAAAAATGGGAAGTAAAAAGTTTAAAAAATGAATAAAATTTGTTTTTAATAAATAAAATAATAGTAAATAATTAGACGATTTTGCATCATCCATCGAATTTATTTATATTTTGTAAAAGAAAAAAAAACATCATCACGGGACTCGAACCCTGGACCTCGAGCGTCAGAGCCGGGAACCTTGCCCACTGGGCCACGCCCACTGGTTCGACAATGGTGCCGTACCGGTATAGTAGTAGCTACGAGCTAAACTTTCGAACGTTTTCTCTCGAAAACTAAAGAGCGTTGTATAAAATCCCTTTACTCAGGTACTCAGGGTAGGTCCCTCTACAACATATCTGAGACTTATCAAAATCCGTGAGTGACAGCCTGCAAGGTCCCCTTGTGAATTAATATTAATGGTACAATCGGGCGTTATTGGAAGTATTCTTAAAACAAAGGTGGTCATTTAGAATTGATATGCAAGTGGGGATGCGATGGCACGTCTGGTCAAGGTCCTTGAAAATAAAAATTTAGCGATGGAGGCGGCAATAAATCGATGCCAACATTATCTTTAATTCACTGTTTTCCTTGCAAATATTTGATAGAGTCAACCAACGCGTGATTATTTTGAATAATCCACGTCCTTCGTCGCCGAGATTTCATAGCCCAATTGAAATTGAATTCTTGCACGAAGCTGCCGAAGTAACTAAGGCAACGTGATTGTATCGAAGCGCAATAGAGAAACCTTGTGCCCTTTCAAACTGTAATGGGCGGCAAAGAAATTATCATCAATTTCAAACTTGTATTGTGGTAGATGGTAAAGTTTGTAATTATATTACAAAAAACATCGACAAGCATGCGCTGCTACCGTTGCGGTGCTACGTCCAAATAATTTAATGATATTGACAAGATGTTGCAAAGACCGATTAATAAATATCGCTTCGAATTCGGAATATCGTCGCTGCATGCTTGGATGCGGTTTTTTGAATGTTGCTTGCATGTACCTTACAAATTAGAAATACAAAAGCGGCAAGGGCGCGAAGAGGATAAAGAAAATGTTGCTAGAAGAAAAAAACATATACGACAAGGTTTTCGGGCCAGATTAGGGCCTATTGTTGATCGACCGAAACCAGGCTATGGAAGTTCAAATGAAAGGCATACAGCACGGAGTTTTTTCGAAAATTCTGAAATTTTCGCTTCGATAACGGGAATTGATGAAGAGTGGATAAAGTGATTTCATGTTTTATTGCAAGTAATTTCATATGGGTGTGAAAACATTATACCCAAATTTTGCAAATACACTGAAGATACTTTTGGGAAGAAGGTTTTTTGAATGTTGCTTGCATGTACCTTACAAATTAGAAATACAAAAGTGGCAAGGGCGGGAAGAGGATAAAGAAAATGTTGCTAGAAGAAAAAAACATATACAACAAGGTTTTCGTGCCAGATTACGGCCTATTGTTGATCGACCGAAACCAGGCTATGGAAGTTCAAATGAAGGACATACAGCACGGAGTTTTTTCGAAAATTCTGAAATTTTTGCTTCGATAACGGGAATTGATGAAGAGTGGATAAAGTGATTTCATGTTTTATTGCAAGTAATTTCGTATGGGTGTGAAAACATTATACCCAAATTTCGCAAATACACTGAAGATACTGCACTAAAATTTATCGAACTCGATTCGTGGTACTTCATCTCAACAACAGTAGATATAATTCTTATGCACCGTCACGGAATTGTGGAATCTTCGTTACTTCCTATCGGACAAATGTCTGAAAAAGCTCAGGAATCATGTAAAAAGTATATTAAAAGATTCCGAGAAGATTTTTCACGAAAATGTGACTGCATCAAAAACATGGAAGACATTTTTTGCAGACTTTTAGTCACGTCAGATCGAATCATATTCAGTCTGCAAAAACTTCCTCCAAAGAAACTGTTATTCCTATAGTACTCCAAAATGTTTATTTCTTTTTCCTTTTAGTCTTTTCTCACTCGCTTCCCTTCGATTTATTGTTCGTGTCCTAATGGTCCGGGAGGACACTGATCGGGGAAGGGAGAGGGAACCGAGAAATAATTCGGACCCCGGCACACCGTTGCGGCACACTCACTTATTTATTATAGGGTAACAATAGCTACGGCATGCATTAAACAATTTGGATAATTTAGAGTGAAAGGAATAGAGCTATAATGATATGTACAGTGAATTCACGTTATCCAAACGGTAAACAAATATTATACTGATCGAAGCCCCGACCGACCGCGTGGCGGGCGACTTCGTGTTACTCCGTTTTCTTAACTAGACTCCGATACGTCGAGTCGTTCTCCATCTCCGTGGCCTACTGCCCGACTCTCGCGCTCGCAGACAGCATGGCGCCGTGCGCTCGCGTGTGCTGTCTCTCCGGTTGCCATCCGGACGTATGGCTGCGCCACCTAGCGCGTCACGTCCGCTCGCCGCTACCCGCTTGCAGGATCGCGCCTCCTCACGCGCCTCGACTCCCCCGGGAGATTCAACGTCACCCCCGTGGTGCCAACAAAACTAAGATCGTTATCCCCATACGCGGTTGAACTATTGATTTCACCTCCAGTTACAGAATCGCGTCAGATTTCTTCAAATAATACGAGCGATGCATCTAACGATGATGACAAGTCACAGGACAGCGATTAATTGTAAGAGATGCTAAAATGATATCGATTAGAAATGAAAGAATGAAAGAAATATATTATAAATGTTCATTGTCATTGTAATAATGATTAACTAATGTATTTCAATCCTCTTCTTCCCAAATCTTCAAATGTCAATTGTCATTACATTTTCCATTTAATTTATTCACAATCATAGTTTCCAAAAGTTGACTTCATATTCATTATCGGCAACGTTGAAAACTCCTAAAAAGTGAATTCCGTGCAAATCGAATCGACGTGCCACAAAGGAGCCGTCCACATCGAATGCACCATTTAGTTTTTTGGGAATATATTTACTTATTCGTAATCAGTGACCTCGAAAATCTCTAGCAGGAAATTTATAAGAAATTTAATGATTACTCGTCATGGCGCCATTTTTAAACTATTCTGGAGCCGCGATTTTCTTTTTCGAAATTTGACTTTGACTTCGTGGTCAGCGACCCCAAAAATCCCCGAATACAGACTGTCACCCGAATTGAAAACGTTTTTGAAAAAAAAAATCGCCGTATTGGATCCACCATTTTGTTTATCTGAATTTTGACTTCGAATTCGTAATCAGCGACCCGACAAACCCCCGAGTACATACGTTCACCTGAATTGAATACGTTTTTGACTTATGGCCGGCCTTTTGGGATCTGGAACCACTGTGTGACACCTTAAATGAGGTTACGGACTCGAGGCAAAGTTAAGTCGCTATTTTGGCTCTGAAAAGAATAGATTGATTCTATTGACAATTTTCACAAACACATTAAACCCGTTCCTTGATAAAACGCAAATGCCGTATTGCTTCTTAATTCGGCCCCTTAAAGGCCGTTTCCCTAAGTCCAGTTTTGGTTCAAGTTGCAACTGCCATCGCACCACTCGATAAATGTACCCTATCTCGTAGAAATGCTCTACTTCGATTCAAAATAAGAGTCGCGTGTACGTTTCTTCTGCGTGAACCCGTTAACATTTTTTGGCGATAATCAATAGCTCGCTAAGGAGCTTTGTTCACCCCGTTTGAAGGAAGTCCTCTGATCCGTTTTCGACATAAAAATTTGCACGCCTCCCGTTTCGCAATGCAACCCCTTAAACCCCGCTCTCAATCGCTTCCCCTTGCCGTAAAACTCTAAGGTGAACTTTCTCCCTCATAATCCTTGAGACCGCATTCACTCTTAACCTTTTAAGTACGGGAGTGGTCGATATAGAATCCACCAGCCAGGGGGTACATAATATTTAGGAAAGGGGACTCACGAAAATCAAGCACCCGAAAGGGATCACTCTTCCGCCACATCCACGTTGTTCATCCTGAGTCCCGCTGAGGGCAAAACTTGGAATATTTCTGAAAGTAATGCACGATTTTTCTGCAGCCTTCTTGTGGCATACTTTAGGCAGTGAGTATGTTTACTGACGAAGCTTTTTCTATAATAACTGGCGTTCTTGAAATATTCTTCAGGATGACATTTACAATATATATGCCTATTTTGTTGTACTCTTTCAAACTTTTGTAAACAATATTTTAGAATTGTACTTTTCGTTTCGGACGGGGCTGGTCGATATATCGAGCAGCAGTTAGGCTTGGGACTCCAATTGAGAAATGCATCGATTTTATTGATATCTTTCATGTAAAAAAGTCGATTTTAATGGAAATTTCCCCGTCCTTAAAAGGTTAATCATCACGCATTCTTCGTTATCTTAATTGACCCCTTAAACCAGCTTTCGGGAAGACCGCTTTCTTTACGTTCACAAACGGTTCATCCACCCAACGCAACTCGAATTGTTAGGCCAGTCGTCGAGTGTCTCACAACAATCGCTCGTTTAATTATTGACTCATGGCCAGGGCTTTTGGATGCTTTCGTATTTTTTCTTCGCCGATTCCGCGGAACCTGTGAATAAACGAAGCCCGTTCGACATTTATCTTCCACGTAACACTCGCACACTTGAACGCCTGTCATCGTAACGTCAGCCACGACCCGACATCTCTCGGTGACTTCTGCAACCTCATGACAGCCTCGGCAAGAAGATAGCGGGGAATGCTCCAACGCCCACTCTGTTCCCGGCCAGTCCAATTCCGCCGTTCCTCAGAGTTGAGTTTGAATTATCGTTCGATATTGATTTTTTAATGTTGTTTTTCTCAATGGTACCATTTTTTAAGGTCCTCAACCGGGTCCTACATGTTCGGAATCAGGTCCACCTTGCTTCTGTAAGCGCGGAAGGCCAATGTCATTTTTACCCAGAAAAAAATATTTTTTTTTGGTGCAATATACTTTTCCCACATAGGCGTTATATTTTTTTTCAAAGAGTTCTCGTAAAACCATTTCAAAAGCGCACCTCTGCCGTCCCATTATAGCCACGCAAGAAAAAAAAAGGGTGGCCACTTTGTAATTGTCCCCCTATGTTATCGCGCTCTGCGCTTTTTGCGGATCTTCGCCTACACGAAGCGTTAGCCCCTCGCCGAACCCCGCTGGATATAGGCCAACGAAGTAACTCTTGTGGCGCAGCCCTGGCGGCGAGTTTTGGCAAAACTTGGATTGGTTTTCGTCTGCTAGTGCAGTCTGCCGGTCGCCATTTAAATCCGGTGTTTGCGTGAATGACAGTGCCGCGTGTGATGTTTACGTTGTAAAAGCAGCGTAAACAAGCATTATAAATTAATAAACGTGATGGGTACTCGATCGGTTGTAGGCGCTAATCGCAAATGTTGCGTTGAGGGTTGTCCCCACACGGAAGCGAGGAATCAAGAACTACATTTTTATGGTTTTCCGAATCGACGTTGGGAATTGCATCGTAAGACATTGTGGATAAACGCCGTAAATCGAACGTTTGTAAAATTATTTACGAAGTAAATATGTAACATGTGGTTTCGATTTTAGCAGACCATATATTTCGATTGCCTTTTGTTTTGCACTATTCTTAATTCCTTGTAATATAACCTATACATTTGTCCATTTGACTTTATGAAACTTTTTTTTTAATAGCGATAATAATGGGGAGAAATGGCGCCCGAAGCAATATTGTCGTGTCTGCAGCGCACATTTTGTACAGGGCCAAAAGTCAAATGAACGAAACAATCCATCGTATGTTCCAACGATTTTTCCAAACTGACACGAAACTCCGAAAGACAAGGGATTATTTAAATGGATGGAAGGAGTACGTGGTACGTATACATAGCCAAAAACACAAGATGTCTTTTGCCGCTGCATTCTGCCGATGTTGGTGAAATTCGGTATGAATTTGCTGGCTTGCATATAATGTTTTATATCCGTTATGCCTATTATGTTTAGAAAATCGTAACTACGTAGCAGAGGCAATGGAAATCGGTGATGTTCAGGGGGATTTCGATGATAAAATAGGTAAAAAGTGTGCACTAATGAAACTTGCTTCAATTCGCTGCTTAAGTACTGCCTAATGACGACAAATTTGTTCATTTTAGAGAATCACGTATATGAGCTGCAAGAAACGCAAGCAACGGTTGGCTGCCAAACAGAGCCATACGTAGATGACTTCACAAACGAGCCAAGCTTTCTATTCTGTTGGCAAGATGGAGTTACTACTGCTACACAAACGCAGATACATGTTCCATGCGTTAAGGTCGACCAGTGTTGCGGGACGGATATCGCAATGGACGATATATATGTGACACACGGTAGGGTTGATCAGGGTTGCGGAACAGATATCGAGATGAACCAGGGTTTCTTGGGATACTCGAGCTTAAAAACAGACTTGTCAATGCGACAGTTGGCTGGCGTGTCTTATGATTTTCTCTTAACCCTCTTGACATTTGTAGTAGGTCAAATGTCAAGCGCTGAAGGTCAACCGTTGTATTATAAAAAGGTTTCCAGGGAAAATGGATTGCTTCTTTTCTTAATGAAAATGAAGTTAAGTGTCTCGCATTATGCACTTAGCTATATATTTGGAGTTTCTGATTCAACAGCAAGGCAAATTATCTTTCAAATTCTGCATACTTTATCGCTAAAAACAAAAACTTGTATTTTGGCCATCTAAGAAAAGTATTCGAAAAAATTCGCCCTCAACATTTCATCAGTATACTAATTGTCGTTGCATTATTGGTTGCTCAGAAATACGTACTGAAACGCCGCCGACTGTCGAACAAAGAGCATTGATGTATTCCAATTACAGAGGTAGTTACACTGTGAAGTTTTTTATTGTTATTACGCCTGACGGTTTTGTATGCAAAGTGTCCAAAGCATACGGGGGAAGGGCTTCTGACAGTTACATAACAAATGATAGCAGATTTTTAAATCTTATTAAACCCGGGGACCTCGTATTAGCAGACCAGGGTTTCCCACAAATAAAATCGGAATGATCGAAACGTAACAGTACTCTTGTGATTCCTCTATTTGCGTGCAATCCGCAATTTACTGAAGAAGAGATTGACGAAACGTATAAAATCGCTTCTGTTAGAATCCATGTCGAACGTGCTATCCAACGAATAAAAATATTGCGAATTTTGGATCACTTCTCCGTAGATCTCTTTCCGCACATAGATGCAATAATGCACATGTGTGGTATCATTGCCAATAGCCGTCCCCGCCTTTGTTTCGTGAACATTAAAAATCAGGCGTTGGTACAAGACAAATTGGGGACAAAACTATAGAGTGATATGCGTTGAAATAGTTCTGTTATTAAACAACCGAATATAATGAATTGAAATAAAAATGAATATTCACGCGTACTTTATTAGCGCACTAAAACTTAGGTGTGTTCAACGCTGGAACTGGAATGCGGCAAAAAATACTTCACATAGAACAATTCGATCTTCGGTACCACTTCTCGCAGGAAAGAATCATTTCTTGGAACTTCAATATGTACATTGTCAATATCGCTGTACACGAAGAAATGACAATTATTGAACCCCGTTACATACATAGAAACTTGGACTTGGGTGTAATATTTATCTGTTTCTTTCAGCGTCACGTTGCTATTTTCATCGTACTGAAGATACGGCACATTCTATGTTTGTTCCTCCCGATTTAGAATCAGAACACCTTTACAAGAGAAAGGACACTTTATTTCTAGCAAAGACTTTTCGTCGAGTACAATGCCATCCGAACTAGACGCTAAAAAGGGTTGTTGCATTTTGATAACGAGCCCAACAGTTGCCACGTTAAAACCCGTGACAGCGAAAAAAGTTTGTCTTGCGATCTGCTCAGTTTTGATACCGTAAGCCATGGCCTCGGTCATTTTTCCATCAAACTTTTGGGTTCTAAACTGATCAGCAAGATTCTCGAACCGATCTTTCCGTGTCTTTATTCGGTGAGCCCTTGTAGAGCTTGTTATACGCCTAAAGCGTTCGGAAAACCATTGCAAACAATTTGATTGTTGCTCCGAAGCGATGCAAATTTTCATCCAATCATCGTTTGTCACGTGAATGGCCACGTAACGTGATAAAAATTCATCAGGACATGTCAACTCTCGTATTTTCACTTTCAGACCATCGTTTTGAGGCACGCTTTCATAAGCCTTGTACACGTGGTGACTGCCCCATTGCAATTCGTACAATTGTAATGAGAAGAGTATGTGGCTTCCGGATGGAGGCCGTGTTGAGGATCAGCGTTGTGCCGACGTTTCGCACACGTTACAGTCTGCATCATCAAGGCTGTTCGGATCCTTGCTGCTCCGCTCCGCAAGCTCCGATACTGAAGCTCTCGTGTCTCAGGTATTCCTTATATAGTTGCAGCCATCGTTCCAGATCGCTGCACCAGCCAATCAGATGTTTTAATTGATCAGCTGGTGAATTAAAAAACCGGGAAGATGGTGTGCCAAATAGGATTGACGTGATATCCTCCATCTCTGTTTAGATTGTCCAGATGTTTTCGGATTTCCAAGCCTTCTCGGTGTTTCCTGGAAAACTAGCTGTTTGATAGGGCCAGACGTTAGGCTTTGTCGAACGGGATGGCATGACCAATCTCCATCCAATGTTCGGCCAGCGCTGATTGTGTAATATAGCCATATTTGAAACACCGTTGGTGTTCTTTGATCCGTGTACTGATCTTCCTCCCGGTTTCTCCTATGTACACTTTACCGCATGAGCAGGTATACTTCTTTATACTCCTGGTGCACTTAATGGTGGTCTTTGGTCTTTTGCACTCGAAATCACTTGTGCTAGTTTCTTCTGAGGTTTGACGATGACTCGCACGTTATGTTTTCCAAGGACCCTGCCTATGCGATCGGTTATGCCCTGAAGGTATGGAAGAGAAGTTGTTGCGGTTATTTGTCCTTCATTCTCCTCATCAGGTGCTGTAACCGTTTTCGGATCAGCTATTTTTCTTTTTCGATTTTTGATCGATCTTTCGATGTTGCCTGGCTTGTAGCCATTGTCTCCTAAAGCTTTTCGTAGGTGTTCTAGTTCAACCTCCAGGGAGTCTGGTGCGGAGATCGCTAGAGCTCTGTAGACCAGAGAGCTTATGACCGACTGTTTTTGGGAAGGGTGGTGATGGGACGTAGCGTGGAGGTATGTATCCGTATGCATTGGCTTCCGGTAAACTTTATGGCCCAAAGTGCCATCGCTTTTCCGTTGAACCAGTACATCCAGAAAAGGGATTTGATTTTACTGTTCTATCTCCATGGTGAATAAAATATTGAGGTGCTGGGAGTTGAGAAAGGTTAAGAAATGATTGAGGTTTTCTTTGTCGTGACTCCAAATGACGAAGGTGTCATCGACATATCGGAACCAGGTGGAGGGCTTGAGGGAAGCTTCTTGCAGAATTCTGTTCTCGAAATTCTCCATAAAGATGTTAGCGATGATAGGGGAATAGGGGAACCCATGGCTGCGCCTGAAGTTTGTTCATAAAACTGGGATTGAAATTGCAAGTATGTAGAGTTTAGGCAATGTTCTATGAGAGGCAGTGGATAAGGTAACTTTTTTGGAATTTTTAACTATGCTCAGGGTTTCATTGGTTGGGACGTTTGTAAACAGGGATACAACATCGAAACTCACTAAAATGTCTTCTGGTTGTATCTTGATAGACTGGATCTTGTTCACAAAATCCCGGGACTTTTGGATAGAGGAGTTGTTGAGGCCTACGAGTTCCTGCAAAGGTTTGCAGAGAAAACGTGCCAAGTGATATGTAGGACTGCCTATGTTGCTAACAATGGGCCTTAGTGGGTTGTTGTTTTTGTGTATTTTTGGCAGACCGTAAAGCCTGGGTGGTAGGGATTCCTTGGGTGTATGGGCTTTGGTTAGGTTTTCCGATAGACCAGCCTTCTTTAGAAGTGTTGTTGTTTTCTTTTCTGCACTCGATGTGAGGTCACGTGATAATTTCTTGTACGTGTTGGTGTCCTCGAGCAGGTTCATCATTTTACTGCAGTAGTTCGTTTTATCCATGATGACAGTTGCATTCCCTTTGTCAGCTGGTGGTAATAAGATTTCCTTGTTTTTTCTCCAAATTGTGAAGAGCAAGGTGTTCTTCCTTCTAGATATTTTGCTGCGGAGGTTTTGCCTTGTGTAGAATATTGCTTATCCGTTTCCTGATATCGTTGCCAGTATCCAGTGGGAGACGATAGATGACAGTTTCCACCTGGCTGATGATTTCTTTGGTCGGAATTCCTGTCGGTGTAATGGCGAAATTGTGCCCTTTTGCGAGGACTGATGTGTCAGCTGCGGAGAGTGTGTGATTACTTAGGTTTTTTACTGTGTGGGTTAGGATGGGCTGCTTCGTCTGTGGACATAGTTTTCTGAATTTTTCTATTTGATTCTTGGATCTTAGGTCTGCACAGTGGAGCGCTTGTTCGTAGGTGACACGGTCAAGATTTTCCCACGGCTGTGGTTCCAAAGAGTCAGATAGACGTAGGTGAATTTTAAGGAGTTTTTGGGAATTTTGGTCCAAAAGCTTTTTGGTGACAGATATTTTATCCTTTACCAGTCTCAGTGAGGCCTGGTGGAGGATAGTTTTGGCTTGTTTTGATGGAAAGAGGTTTTTTAATTGAAAACATTTTGGTACCACTTGATGGGTGCGGCACCTTTTTAGAAATGTTAACGAGCACAGTTGGATTTGCAGAGTTCTCCTGAGTTTGGAAAAGGTGTTAACAGAACCCAAAATAGCCTCTCCGTGTAGGCGTCTGATTTTAGTTTTAAGGCTTTCACGGCTCTTTATGTAATGAGAAGAGTATGTGGCTTCCGGATGGAGGCCGTGTTGAGGATCAGCGTTGTGCCGACGTTTCGCAAACGTTACAGTCTGCATCATCAGGGCTGAGAGCTCCGATACTGAAGCTCTCGTGTCTCAGGTATTCCTTATATAGTTGCAGCGCAACTGCGATCTGGAACGATGACTGCAACTCTGCACATTCAACTGTGCTCGTTAACATTCCTAGAAACGTGCCGCGACCATCAAGTGGTACCAAAATGTTTTTAATTGCGATCTGGAACGATGACTGCAACTATATAAGGAATACCAGAGACACGAGAGCTTCAGTATCGGAGGTCTCAGCCCTGATGATGCAGACTAATGTTTGCGAAACGTTGGTACAACGCTGATCCTCAACACGGTCTCCATCCGGAAGCCACATACTCTTCTCATTACATAAAAAGCCGTGAAAGCCTTAAAACTGAAATTCGTACAATTGTTTAACAACCTTGCCGAGTTGCTGCTGCCGCTGCTGAGTTTTTTGCTTACGCGAATAAAAGCTACTGAACTCCGTGCAAGGAATTTAACTAAGAATTCACCGAGCTACTAAAACCAGAAGTCTGTATTTCCTAAAGGCATATAAAATGTTCTCTTCTGTTTTTAGTTACGCGTTATTAAAGAAATAAACATTGACGATTCACGTTAAAGAGATCAAATTTTTTGTATTATGTTACCTCAATTTTCATGTCATATTTGAGATTGTTGATGCGTGTTTGAGGAAGAACTTTTCCCGTGACAGTCCTTTTCTCAACAACAACAATTTCGCGAACTTCCGATACATAATGACTATCGTAAAGTTTTCTGCCTATATTACAAAATCCTTCATATAAATTTCCGATGCAAACAATAATTTAAACAGAAATTTTGTTGTACGGCAGAAAATAAACTGTGTGCAGACAATGTAAGCAATTTCATTTACTTTCTCTTCGTCACATACCTTTAGATATGCTTTTAGGGCGAAACGAAGTCATGAGGATACATTGAAATCCGCAAGTAATCGTTATTCCTTCCATCACACTATTTTTTTTTATTTACAAGCACATTCTATTTACAATAAAAGATCTACAAATGATGATGCTTGCTCAAGCCTAGCTCTGTCGTGTTTGTGCCGGTTTGACTTAACCGCCATGCGCCAATCAAAGTTTTGTCACCGGCAGCCGTTGCGCGGCGCCACCACGAAAGTTACCTCGGAGGCCTATACGGCACGACTGCTCTCTACATTTGTGGACGTGGGTGGCCATTCGACGTGTCGCAACCAGGGGGCTGGCATCTTTTGGAATTTTTGCAACGCAAAATGTCCGCTGTTTGTAGTGTCCTGCTCTGCCACTCGCACCGCTAGTTGTTCTCGAACAATCCTGATGCGCGCGCGGGGTCCATGTACATACACACGCACACAAATAATCGGGCAATACCCATATAACACCATCGATACTCACTGATGGTGTCATATGGTGTATATCAGGCCCCTGACCACGGTCTTACATACAGATCTGGAAACTCTAGTAGAAGGGGTAGGTAGCTGTCGTGTACTGCCAAAATACGTGATTCACGGCGATCGCCGGGCAGTCGCGCCGTGGCACTCGCCGACAACGGACGCGTCCTCGCTGTTTTTGTAATATTATTTATTATGATTGAATAACGTATAGGAAATTCGCCCGGTTGTTGCTGATTCCAGACACAACAAATGGCGACGAGGAGAGAAACGAATCACAAATACTGTGCACAATAAACAGTGAAGAATAACTTTGAATAAGTGATGAGTGAAGAATGGACCGAAATTGAAGCGCACGTGGAGACAGGAAAGACTTCGTGGATTTACGATCTAACAACAGAATCATTAATTAAAATTTGTGAACTCTACAATCTTGAAACAAAACTATCTTGGAACATTGAAAATTTACATAAAACCGTGTCAGATTTTGTGAAAGTGGGAGCAAAAAATAAGAAGAAAGAACAAGAAGAAGAGAATAAAATGTCGGGCTCCTCACTATTATCTACAGCAACACACGGAGAGACATCAAATGACGTCACGGCTCCAAATATAGGCAAGCTCACAGAGTTCGAACCAGAAAAACAAACATGGATCGACTATATCGAACAAGTCGAAATCTATTTCGAAGGCTAATAATATATCCACCGAACCGATGTGCTGCTTTAGTAGTTAGCGTGCTTGCCTCTGAAATCAGCACATCGGGAGATCGCGGGTTTGAATCGCCGTCTCGTAGTTTCGAAGAAAAATAAAAACATTGGCGTGACATAGCTCCAGTTCTACACGGATGTCGCGCACACAGACCGGTACGTGTGTGTATCGTGTGTGTAGGGCTGTAGCCTGTAAGCTATTTCTCGATGAAACACGACTAGCTCCGAGACCGGGAAGCGAACTCGTGACCGGCTGTATTGGTATAGGTTTTCCGCAGTTTCCCTATACCCATGGCAGAAAATGTCATGGTGAATGCGATATAGAGGGGGAAGTCGGCTGCGGCCGCAAGGTGGGGATCGTTTAGGGATGTGGAGTGGAGAAAATGGTGGGAAATGTAATAAGGGGAAATACCCCGTACATGGAAGCTACAATAAGCGAAGCGTTCGCCGTAGCATACACAAAAAAATAAAAAAATAATAATATATCCACCGAAGAAAAGAAACGGGCTACTTTGCTGACAGCAATAGGAACGAAGAATTATGCGATAATAAAATCACTCTGCTCACCAGTTGCTCCAAAAGATATAGCATAAAACGAAATTAGCAAAAAATGTAATTCACGAAGAGTCGGTAACAACAAAACTGGATGGTTTATCACTAGACAAAGCCCTAGAAATAGTTTGTAATACGGAATCAGCTGAACAACAACAACAAATAATCAAACAGTGTAATACGGAATCTATTAGCAAAAAATGTAAGTCACGAAGAGTCGGTAACAACAAAACTGGATGGTTTATCACTAGACAAAGCCCTAGAAATAGCTTGTAATACGGAATCAGCTGAACAACAACAACAAATAATCAAACAGTGTAATACGGAATCTATTCAAATCTCAAAAAATAAAATAAGCGAGCAAAAAAAATATGTCAACGAACAACAAGTTCGCAAACCGTGCTACCGCTGCGGCTACTCAAACCATTATCAAGGCAAATGTTTTTACAAAAACGAAAAATGTATCTTCTGCGATAAAGTCGGGCATATAATTCGAGCATACAAAGCTAGGTAACGATCAAAGGAAAATCAGCCTACAGCAAATATGTCAAACCGAGCTCACCAAATTAAAGAAATTTCAGATAACGAGACGGAAGATGACGACGATATATTCGCACATAATGTAACAGTTCAGTCGATGCACGGAAAGAAAAACAATGACGAATTTCTCGTCGAAATTTCCATAAATTCGAAAATTTGCAATTTTGATGTAGTAAAAGGAACCAACCTAGTTAGGTAAACAGATAAAACTTTATGGATACGGAAGAAAACCGATTGAAGTAATTGGAATCACGAATCTAATTGTAAATTATGAAAATAAAGAACTTTTACTACCAATAGTAGTAACAAATGAAACCCAAGGACCAAATCAATAGATTTGGTCCTTGGGTTTTGGAATAGATTTGGTTTGCGAAATTGGGAATAACAATAACCGGAATCAACAAAGGGGGCGAAGAGAATAATAGTGAAATAAACATACTAACAGAATTCCCATCTCTCGTCGCAAAAACTTTGGAAAATCATACAGGAACACCGATTCATATCGAGTTAAAAGAAGACGCTCGCCCAATTTTTTTCAAAGCAAGAAGAATACCGTACAGACTACAAGAAGCAGCAATGGATGCATTAAATTCAATGGTGCATCAACAAATGCTGACGCCTGTAGACCAGTCCGACTGGGCTACACCAGTAGTATTTGTTAGAAAATCCAACGGAAAAATTCGGATGGTCGGAGACCCCAAATCAACAGTAAATACGGAAATTCGTGAATCCGCATACCCATTACCTACGGTCGAAGAAGCGTTAGCGACTCTCAACGGAGGAGAATTTTTCTCACAAGTAGACCTCCGTGATGCTTATAAGCAATTACGCGTCGACGAACAAACATAAAAAATCCTCACAATCAGAACGCCGGGAGGCTTATTCAACGTAAATCGACTACTCGATGGCATCGCTGCAGCTGCACGAATTTTTCAAAAATCCACGACAACGATTTTGTCTGGAATAGAAATCTACTTAGATAATGTGAAAATACAAGGAAGAAATTCAGAAGAACACAATCAAAGATTAACAGAAGTTTTGCGCCGGTTACTTCAATCAATCCTCCGAGTTAACGTCGAAAAGTCGATATTTGGCGTTAAACTAATGGATTTTCCTAGGACACCAAATTTCCGCGGAGGGCATTCAGCCACTAGAGAATAAGGTAACTGCTATAAAAAATATGAAAACCCCCAAAGATGAGCGCGGACTGCAGGCCTTCCTGGGGGGAATGAACTTTTTTGCTAGATTTATTAAAAACAGAGCTGCAATGGCCGAACCACTTCACCGACTGTTAGACGCTGACGCAAACTGGAAATGGGGAGAACAGGAACAAAACGCTTTTGAAAAATTAAAAAGCGAATTAATTGGATCCGGAATATTGCTCCGTTTTAATGACAAATTACCTATTGTTCTCTTTGGCCGACGCACCGCCAATTGAGGTAGAAGCCGTACTAGCCCACAAGCTACCGGATCAGACAGAAAAACCGATAGCTTATTCCTCAAAAACCCTCAACAAAACTCAACGGAAATATGCTCAAATAGACCGAGAAGCTCTTTTGTTGGTACAAGCAGTAACCCACTATCATCAATACTTATCGGGACGTTCGTTCGTTTTGATCACAGATCATCAGTCACTTTTGGGAATTTTCGAGCCCTGGAACAGAAACTCTCACCAAATCTCGCCCAACCTAAAGTGATATGAAATTACTTTGTCGGTTACAACTGCAAATTAAGCTATCGGCCAGCTAAGAAACACAGTAACGCTGATTTTCTGTCAATATTACCACTAGAAGAAGAAGTAGAGGAGGAAAAAAAATCGGCGATGTTCTCATGTTGGAAGGCGTGACAAGAAATCCAGTATCCGCATCAGAAATCGCAAATGAAACCGACGAAGACGAAATTGTTAAGCTCATAAAATTATGGATAACCTCACATCGTTTAACTTCGAGCCGTTATCCGTTCGGTATCGTCGGAATTTTTTGCTCGGGCAATTAAACCTCTCAGTAGAGGAATTCGGGAATTGCGTTGCACGAGGGGTTTGAGAGCCTTACAACCTCTCGAATTCACGGGCGCCCTTTCACCGCGCGGCTTGCCGCCAGTTTCACCATTCCACGCGAGACAATGGAATCAGAATCTTTGAGTGAAGCGCGGGATTAAGTCATCGATATCGGGATCCAATCACTAGTTTTTATACTTAGGCTAAGCTATTAAAGGCATCGTTATTATTATCGTTAATTCTCGTTTGCACGTTTTTTTCCACCAACACCAGGCCCATTCACAAACATTTTGGTCCTTCGAACCGGATCTGGTGGGCGTGCAACGGAAGTGACGGTGTTTTGTGTGCCTAGTGCGAATTATCGGGCGTGCACTCGAGATCTACCACGAGCGGGGCATTTTTCTAATCGGGATTGAGTTGCAGAGTGGTCGATTGTGCACATGGTCGGCGCGGGAAAAGCCAGCTATTCGCCGCCATCATGGCGTCGGGTCCTTCGCGAACGCCTTCGGCGTTTTCTCGAAGCGAGTCGGGCGCGCATTAGTCAGAGTGTTCGGGATTCAGGGATCGGTGCGCGCTTCTGGACAAGTTTCCTACTATTGGTTGACGGGAAGGAAGTGCGCGCTGATTCGCGGCGGCATTCGGGCTACTGACTGACTCGTACGCAGGGTCGGTGCGTCGCGTGTGCCACGGGACCTTTTTCATCGGGAAATAGAAATTCACGTCGTGGTTCTTCGGTCAGTGGCAATTCGGGACATTCTAGGACACCTTTAGGGGAAATTTTCTGCACAAGCCGGGGCAAACATGTCCGACGAAGACGTGCGTAGTGCGAAGTCGGAAGCAGCGACCGAGATATCTTCTCTGCCCGTTCCAACCACGTCCTCGGGTACAAGTATCGCACCGGCCAAGCGTGAAAGATCGCCGGGAAGTGCGCGGGACAAGTCGCCGTCGGGTCCCTTGGACAAGCCACCCCCTTCGGTTCGGGCATCGAGTTCGCTGGCTCTGAAGGTTGCAACGCAGAAAGCTCGGGTATCAATACTTCGGGATATCTTCTCGCGGCTGGTCGGTCCGGAGGCCGCAGACTTTTCGGTCGCGGCGCTGGCCAACCATCGGGGGTCAGCGCAGGATACGTGGACCAAGTTCTCCTCGGTGCACGATGCCATAACCACCGCCATCGAGAGCAGCAATACAGAAATGAGAAAGTCCGGGAAGTCCCTGGATCCGATTGCATATCGATTTCGCAGGCCCGTTTCAAGGTCAAACTTTCCTTATTGTTGTGGATGCCTACACAAAATAGACAGAAGTAAGCCGCATTCCTTCAACGTCATCATCCTACGTCATCCGGGAACTCCGACGTTTTTCGCTTCGTTTGGCCTTCCCGAAACATTAGTATCAGATAACGACACATCCTTTCGATCAAAGACAATGCAAAGATTCTACAGAGCAAATGGCATCGAATTTATTTTCATTGCGCCATATCACCCATCCTCGAACGGACAAGCCGAGCGGGCCGTCCAAACGACCAAACAATCTCTGAAAATATTGAAAGAAGGTGATTGGGAAACAAAAATCAGTCGGTTTCTCTTTAAACAACATACGACGCCATCATCAACCATAGGAATTTCACCAGCAGGAATGATGTTTAATAGAAAACTTCGAACCGCCTTCGACGCATTACCGCCTCGGCAAAAACACCGTCCGCAAATCACAAAGAGCACGCCAGACGGAGTTCGGCGCTTGCAAGTCGGAGACGGTATTAGAATGCGAACACATAAAAAAGAGGGTCCAAAATGGGGAAGAGCAACAGTCGAAAAGCAAACTGGCCCCCTATCTTATGAAGTACGAGAAAAGCATACAGGAAATGTGCACAGACGACATATCGATCATCTACAACATGTTCCGAAACTTATCACACGAGAAGTCGAACGAAAAGAAGAAACAGAATCGGTCCCCAAAAAAATAACGAACAAAAAATACATTATTATAATTTACGAAAAAAATAATTCAAAACTGAAAATTTCCGATTTTGTTATGAATAGTATAGCTGTGACAGTTCTAACTCAGGGATCTCATAGGGGAACGGGGCGGGGGGTTCACGCGGGGAGGGGTATGACGTCACGCGGGGAGAGGGACACGGCGGTGAGGCTGACGTCACGCGGGGAGGGGGAAATCGTTGGAGCGGAGGAGGGGGGTATATATGAATTATCGATTAATTGATCATCGATTATTGATCTTTATATATTTGAAATTTATTATTGATTTATTTTGTCTTATATTGTTTACTTCATGGATTTTATTATTTAGCGACTGTCGCCAGAGAGCCAAGTTGGTTGACCCGTGTCGCTGAGAGAAGCGATCGGATTACACGTATGCATGAGAGAGAGCGAGAATGAGAGATAGAGCGACCGCATCGCATGCATGTGAGATAGAGCGAGATATACATTTAACTTTAGACATTCAACGACTAAAGCAGTTGAATGTCTTAGACCAGTTGAATAACCCACGAACGTCTTCGAACATCTATTGAACGCTTTCGAACGTCTCACGAACGTCTCTTGAACGTGTCACGTACGTCTCACGAACGTCTCCGAACGACTCCGAACGTCTTACGAACGTCTCACGAACGTCTCCGAACGTCTCATGAACGTCTCACGAACGTCTCCGAACGTTTCATGAACGTCTCACGAGGGTCTCTTGAACGTCTCCGAACGTCTCCGAACGTCTCTTGAACGTCTCACGAACGTCTCCGAACGTCTCACGAACGTCTCGGAACGTCTCACGAACGTCTCCGAACGTCTCATGAACGTCTCACGAACGTCTCGGAACGTCTCACGAACGTCTCTTGAACGTCTCACGAACGTCTCATGAACGTCTCACGAACGTCTCCGAACGTCTCACGAACGTCTCTTGAACGTCTCACGAACGTCTCCGAACGTCTCCGATCGTCTCTGAACGTCGCACGAACGTCTTATGAACGTCACACGAACGTCTCACGAACGTCTCATGAACGTCTCCGAACGTCTCTGAACGTCTCACGAACGTCTCTGAACGTCTGACGAACGTCTCATGAACGTCACACGAACGTCTCCTAACGTCTCCGAACATCGCACGAACGTCTCACGAACGTCTCCGAACGTCAGCGAACGTCTCATGAACGTCTCACGTACGTCTCTTGAACGTTTGAGAGCAATGTTCTATACAACTGTGTAATCTCATAACAGATAATGTAACAAAGAAAGGGGTGAGGTGAATTAAAAAATCACATAATGTCACATTTCGTTTATTTGCATGAATCTTTATGATTCAACCACCAATTAAACATTCTAAATACATTTTGTTATGCACAATTTTTTTCATGCTTTTCGCATCGTAGAGTATAGCTTACGCCTACTTTACTTAAGGTATCCATATCGCCAAAGTCCACGTCCAACGTTTCGATAACTAGATCATTTTTCATATCTAATATATCAGCTAGCCATTCTCGTTTTTCATGGCCGTCAACATATACGATAGGATCCATATCGTCTTCCGTTGGGCCCACAACTGCAGCTGTTATTAAACCTTGAGCCATGCTATATGGAACGTTTCCATAGGCCCACTTAAGACCATGATGATTCCGAATCAGCCATGACGCTTCGTATCTCTCAGATTTTGTGAGAAGTCTCCATGGTATGATACTCGCGAAAATGTAATGAGAGAGCACACATTCCGCTCTCAGAATCGCTACTTCCTTCGCGACAAAGTTTCTCCCAACAATGAATCCTTGTAGATCGACAAATGTAGGTACAGACATAACGAAGATGTATTGGCTCGATCGAGTCGATAGCAAGATCAATTGATGACTGACGTCAATATTTAAGAAACGCCGCTTTCAATTATTTTTTTATCGAGCGGGGGTTACTTGCTGATCTATACAATTTTACGAACCATGTTTGTCAATGGACAATATTCAACAACGCGATCGTGCAAGATCAAACAATAGGCAGTAGTATTTGGTGGCAAATCTTCCTTACATTCAAACTCTATTCGCAACGTCCACGGTAGCATTTTTCACAGACTCGTTCTGACGCGAGCAATCGATAACCGTGAGAGGGCCGTTATATTGAAATTTTGCGATAGTGAGCAAAGAATTATCTCTATTACAGCCGTAATAAGATTTACGGAATCGAGAGTACATATTGGTCAAAATGGCGAATCTGTTTTTGTCAAAGTCCAAATTCAAATCATCGTAAGGATAGGATTCCGAGCTGAGATAAAGTTTAACATTAGCGAGCTTGCAGTCGTCGAATAGTGTAATGTCCTTTGCCATAGAATTTTTTTTGCCAGTCTGCAGCGCAAATATTACATATCTTGGTTTCTCTAGCTGGGAGGCAGCTTTCACAGTCCATGAGTGTTCTGTTGTGCTCTGAAGCAGTGGATACTCGTATAGATCCCAAGAGCGAAAGCTCATATTCAAGTATCGCCCACTTTCCAATGTTCGAAGTAATGGCAATTTAGTTATCTCATTTAATATTACGTGAGGCATACGCCATTGTATTTTGAGCAATTCAACTTCTGCCTCTACTAATGGATGCTGACTGAATACGCAATTGTTATCATTGCGCGAACGTATCAGAATTAGCTCATGACGAGCATTGATAACAACGCGCTTGTAATCTTCACAGAATCCTAGCAATATGTTGAGAGGTACACAAAAATTGAAGTATTTTCCCCCATTATTATGTGTTACATCCCACGCAGCATTTTTCAAAGTATGACTCCTCTCAGGGCTTAGAGACATGTAGTTTTTAATCGTGGTTGTTATTCCAACGTTTCGATTGCGATCAATCTCCACACCGTCGAGCTCATAACGAACTTCATCAAACATGAATGCAACGCAATTGTTTCCCAATACTACTATTGCTTGATCATCAGGTTTTTTAAGCACCGTGAACTTTCCCTCAACGTAGAGAAAACTTTCAGATGGTAGGGTGTACAAGTCTTGGTGTTGTGTAGGAATTCGTATTTCATCACTGTGTCCAAACGTTGAGTTGGCATACGGATTGTACGTATGAGTCTCAATTTTAATGATACGATCGTCAAAGATTGGCTCCCCACTGATATTCAAAACGTCAGTCATTCTTTTGCCTCAAGTATGTCGTACAATAAATCCCAGAGATTCTAAAAATTCACGATTCACTGCACTGAGTTTCTCCTTTGCGGGTAATTTAACACTCAATGCCGCTTGTCTTCTTGCAAGAGTATTATCGTGTGGGATCGTTTTATCTCGCGTAGAAATATTGTCTCTGGCGTATTCCGTGTCGTACAGAACGAGCATCACAAGCGTCGCTTTCGTATGTGTAATCTTACCGTAATTTCTTCTCGAAAATCGAGTAGTTTTCCCTTTTGATCCACGATACGTATTGTTAGATCCGTAATGCTCCGCACAACGATCGGAAGATAAATGATTTGCGCAGGCGTTTCCGATATCTTATATCCTGGTGGTACGCTCGGCGAAAATTCATGTATCGTGTGTACACGCTCGCCATTGCAGTACGCACCAGTGGTGACACTACATTCTATGCGGATAATGTTGACATTCATTATGTTTATCGGTACATCAGATTCCTGCCATTTCCAAGGATGCAGTATTCGATTTGATGAAAATCCCAACAGGGATCCTACGTTGTCAGGTTTACTGAAATTTATTCTGTACGCACATTTGATTTCGCTCTTTAGTGTATTATGATTAGCACGTAGCACGATTGGGTATTCGCCATTTTCATCGAGGTCATCGTTATCATCGTTCATTTTCAGCATTATCACCGCTATCAACCCCTTTGAGTAAAATTGCACGATTCAAATACGCATTTATGGCTCTCAGTTCATACGATCCTTCAGGGATTATAATTTCCTTGTCATCATTGTCGAAGTAAAATTTGTTGTTTGATGAATTCACATTTGGTATTGAGTGATAAGTTTCGAAATCCGTCAAACCGAGCTCATAACAGCCATCATTGAAATCTATAGCGGGAAAATAATTTGCGGTTAGAAGGCTAGTCTTGCCGGTCAACGTTAGTGTCAGTGACATGTTTCCCTCGAATACTGAGTTGATTGACACAATTGTCACGGCTTAAATACATATTGATCATCGACGTTTTGGAGAAATTGCAAGCACAATTGCCCACAAATACTCTGATTATAATTCTGATAAGATTCTCGATTGTATTGTATTTTTGTGGTATTTGGTCCAAAATATCGCACCAACTCCTTGGGCGGTCGAAGATTTCCAAAACTATCAAAATATATTATTTGACTCCCCCTCTTGGCATAGGCTACCCAATGCGTACCGGGGCCATCGGCATCATCCAAATTTACTATACCGCTCTCATCTAGTTGCACGCCACCATAAACTGGTAAATTATTGCGCATGAAGACCCCTCTGAAGAATGGTATGCGCATGCGCCTGGCTAAGCATTCCAATTGTACATTAGTTGTTACACCCATGGGCATTTTAACCGTGTTTTGGCGTTTTTTTTCTTAGTTGAACATCCTTGTCCACGCTTGTAGGGAGCGAGATAGAGCCCATAGCCTTCTATAGCTCAATTATGACATTGTATTTCTTCAAGTTGACGTTGCGCCGCTTTGCTATCATTCACAGCCCTTGCTATCCCAGCTGCCCCACCAGCCAGTGAACCAAGAACTCCCAGCAATGGTAACATCGGCAAAATTCCGCCACGCTTTGCTATCGGCAGTACTCTCTTCTTAACGGGTTTTTTTTCTTTGTCGATGAGTTCTTTGTCTTCATGCCCATGCCGAATTTCGTTTTCGCTTTCATAGCTGCCCAAACAGCGGTCGCTGCGGTTTTCTCGCCAAAAGTTGAATCTCTCGCAGTAATACGTTTTCGTGCCGTTGTTGCAAGTATATTATCAGCAACGTGTCTTTCGCCTAAATGATTGCTTCGAGAATAGGCTATATCGTGGTCGCGACAAGCGGCATCCAATGGATTTATACCACGATCACCCCGTGCCAATCTCTGCTCTAACTGAGTGCCTGGTCCACAAAATTGGTATCCGGGAATATGTAACTCGATCGGAAGTGCATTTATTGCACTATTTAACAAACCGTTGCCTTTTCTCTGTGACATTCGGCACAATTATTTATAAACGGTGCTGAACCGTCAATGTGTATTAGCTGTCCCGGTAAATTCCAATGGCGCGTGCATCGGCGATATTGCTGTACTTCCGAATCAGCATTTATATGTTCGGGAAGCCTCTCCCACAAAATGTCAACGAAGTGATGGAAATTTTGTAACAAAACAATTTTTGGTATAAACTGTAATTGATGAGCCGTTAAGCGGAGAATACTGCAGTCGTCCGATAGGTACAAAAACATTCTCAGTACTGAGCGGATTTGGCTCGGTGCACTCCTATAAATACTCCTCACACGACGCATTTTGGGCGAATGTGTGTTTGGATTCGAGAGAGAAAACATGCGTTTCGTGCAACAAGCGACGGTGATTCAAGTGACCAATTTCGAGTAATGGAGGGCCAACAAGTCCGCAAGCATAGAGACATGCTGCCACTTACGATACGCAGCATTATTTGCGGTCCTTCAAATTGTGGGAAAACCAATATTTTGTTAAGTTTAATAGAAAGTCCAAATGGTGTACGTTTTGAAAACCTATATGTATACTCGAAATCGCTTCAACAGCCAAAATATCAATATTTGGAAAATCTGCTGACATCGATTACCGAAATTGGCTATATTAAATTCTCAAATAATAGTGATGTTATCCCACCGCACGAAGCGCTTCCGAACTCCATTTTTATTTTCGATGATGTAGCATGTGTCAAGCAAAATACAGTAAGAGAATACTTTGCGATAGGCAGACACTCGAGCGTTGATTGTTTCTACCTTTGCCAAACATATGCCAAGGTTCCCAAGCATCTTATACGCGACAATTTGAATCTGCTTATTTTATTTAAACAAGATCGTACAAACTTGAAACATGTTTACAATGAACATGTAAATACGGACATGTCGTATGAAGATTTTCTGGCGTTATGTCAAAAATGTTGGCAACACAAATATGGCTTCATGGTGATTGACAAAGATAGCTCATTGTCCGGTGGTCGATATAGAAATGGATTTAACGAGTTTGCAATACCGTAATGTAGTCAGTCGGCATTGAGACATCAGCTGTGCAACGACCGATAAATAATTTCATGTGGGCATGATGACGACAATTGATACTGATGAAAAGATTGCCAGGGAAATTGCGAAAACAAGCGACTCAATACGCAAAAATATCAAGCTTTGAAGACTGGAAAAATGGAAGAAGATCTTGCATTGGAGAGACACTTCAAGCCAATCACCGAAGCTCTCAAGCAGATTGTTGAGCAATCAGCTGCGGTTGAATCTCTTGGGCCGGAAATTGAATCGTTGAGTATGTTGGAAGCAAAGGACCTAGAGAAGGATGTGAAACAAGGAAGGAAGCGCACACGTTCGTTATTACAAGATTCGCTGGTAACTTCTACACCGAATCAGTTGAAACGCAAGCGACAAAAGGAATCTCTGGATGATACGTCGATGGCTGCTGTACCCTTGCAACCAGCCACCATTGTTGAAGAAGATGTTTTTGAGACTACGCCCGAATCATTTGTGTCTACAGTTCAACGTCAATTACAAACGGCTGAAGGTCAAAATACATTGCGCGAACATTCCGGTCCACTCGGTCAACAATATATTTCATCTATTCTTTCACAAGACAAAAATTCCAGTATGGATGACGTGTATGGCGTCAAATCTACCAATGAAGGCATGATGTTAGGCGATCAGCGTTTCGATGTGGATAATGATGATAATATATTCATCGATGGCATAAAATACTTGGGAACCCCTGGGCTCTATGAGCAAATCTTCAAGAGAATTCCTGACGATGCAATATACACCGAGGAAGACAAAATCAAATATAAAAGTATATTGTTGGCAACAAATGCACATCGACGTGGTAGCAATATACTCAATCCTGTATTGGGTAACAAAGGCTTCAAGTATATATATATAATTGGACCATTAACTTTCGACCGCAAACTGGAAGAGGTATAGAAATACCGCTCGCCATGACGTTAAATAACAACAAAATCGATTACGTCCATTGGAATGATCCCAATGAGTTGGTCGATCGTTTGCGCTTGTTGGAAGCTTCACGACACGCGGGTAACAACGCTCACGACAATGAGATAATGTCGATTATTGAGGAACTTCGCGAAGCGGGTCTCATTATAAATTAACCTATACATCGATGATAATGATCATTCCTTCATCGCTATTGATACCGAGATGTCGGTCAATAAATTCGGATCATCGCTTGGAGCGCAGAATAATTCATACTATCAGTGGACTGGGCTAATAAGAAATTGTACACGTGATAATGCTCTCTAACTTCTAGTGGCTTCGATGCAAGATCACGTAAAATACGAGGCGTAGCCCTACCTGAAGGGGATTACGATGCTGCTAATAAACGTTACGTGGAAATGAAAATCAAGCTGTTAACAGAACGCCTGGATGAATTTGAGAAGAAATTCATCGCACTAGAGGATACGCTTCGAATAACTATGAACGATACGTCTAAAACGATTCAGTATGTAACCGACGCTGTAGCTGACACAACGCAGGAAGATTTGTAAAAATCGTCTGGTCAAACACACGATATGCACGGAGAAGAAAAAACATCTGAAGAAAAGCAGCTCGTGGAGGAATTACATGCACCAGCAAGAAAAAACTTTCTGCGAAGACGTGTCATCGTACGTGGGTATGATGATTTGTGGCAGGCTGACGTAGTCGAAATGCGGCCGTATTCGCGTTTCAACAAAGGCTACAATTACATCCTCACCGTCATCGATGTGTTGAGCAAGTATGCATGGGCCGTACCCTTGAAAAGTAAAACTGGCAACGAAATGGGTACAACGATCGCGAAAATCATACACGATCATAGCAGATATCCGAAAAATCTTCAGACCGACAAAGGAAGAGAATTTTACAATGTAAACGTGCAACGACTCATGGAGAAATACAACATCAATCATTATTCGACGTACTCTATTATGAAGGCCTCGGTCGTCGAACGATTCAATCGCACTCTCAAAAATACTATGTGGAAAATGTTTACACTCAATGATAATTACAAGTGGATCGATGCGTTACCGCAACTCGTTATGAAGTACAATGCTCGAAAGCATCGTACGATTGGCATGAGGCCCATCGACGTTACTCCTGCGATCGCGGAGAAACTCTTAACCACCGTATACAGCAATGTAAAAATTGCGTCTCCTGCAAGATTCAAAGTCAATGATTTTGTGCGCGTAAGCAAATTCAAGACAATATTTGAAAAAGGTTTCACGCCAAATTGGACCCCCGAAGTGTTTAAAATCGTCAAGGTGCAACAAACGAATCCTGTAACGTACCTAGTCGAGGACTCAAGTGGAAATCCAATAGCCGGAGGATTCTACGAATACGAACTGCAACGTGTTGCCAATCCAAACATATATCTCGTGGAGAAGATAATACGCAAAAAGGGCAATGATGTTTATGTTAAATGGTTGGGAATGGATAAATCTCAAAACTCGTGGATACACAAAAATAACATATTGTAATAACTTTTATAAAGTATATGAAAAATTCAATAAAGTTTATTTACAATAGGCATACCATTTTATTTATGTATACATTCACCATTCCTTATAAAAATAAATTATTATATCCTGTAAACATTAACATACTCGCATTATATATAACATGAATATTTTTCAATATATATCAAATTTACATTACTACATTCATTATATCTATCCATTTTTATTTTATAACAATATATACAATGTAGCCTAACAAACACATTTACAATGCTATTTTATAATGACCCCAGGGTAGAGTGTCCGTACTTTTCGGCACGATATACCACTTGTCATCGTGTGGACTTAGAGCAATTTTTGACTCTGAAATAGTGTAAACTTCGTGCAGCTTCGATCTTATGCAAGACTGCTGACGAGTCATCTCAATTTCTTCCCGTAAACAGCCAGTGTAGTCATTGAAATTTATTGTTCGTGCGACGACACTACTTTTCACACCTTTCACCTTTTTCGTGTCTTTTTTACCATCGACTCGCAAAGCGTACATTTTTGCTCTCAATCCCACAAATTCCGTCATTACCATACCATTATTTTCATTTTTAATGAGACCGGGCACTTTCTTGTTGACTAACGGTAAACCGTACACGTTTTCCATCGGGTAATCGCTGGTATCAAATTTGTCAATGTTACGCTTCATATCGTTGTAAACGTCGTCAGACTTGATGTGGTATATAAGACTATCGGTGTCGGTATACATGACCTTGCAGTTTTGCTGATACAGCGGAATCATGAATTCGTGGTGAAACTCATATAAACATGTTTTCGAAATGTCGAGTATACACATACCCACATCAATCGGCTTGTTAAATTTTACCTCCAGATTTCGCAATTCGACGGCAATAAGATTTTCCGAAAAGATACTTCGACTGTGAAAGTTTGGTTTAGCGATCATTGCCTCTGCCCCATACCGTCCCTCCCACTTTGTTACCAGTTTCACGTCTCCACGGTTTCGCACGTTTTCCATCGTTTTACCAAATAGTGCATTGTTCATTAATTTATACAAATTTTTCTCAAAATCATTTGTAGCACGTGTGCGAAAGTGCGTGTTCAATTCGATGTATGAACGCAACCAGGGGGATTGAGTGAATTTCAAAATTCGGTGTATTTTCGCTACTTTAAGTCCATGCCGCATGCACTACTGCAAATTACGATAGTGTATCACGTAACGTTTCTTATCGCATACGGTTGCGAGCAATTTCTCTTGGCGCTTGCCAGGTGGTTTGTCGCGTGTCGGACAAAACGGAAGGTCACTGTGCGAATCATGCGAACGTTGCGGATATTCGAGATCGACTTCGAGAACGTAGCGTACAGGCAAATCTAGCGCTATGGATAATACGTTAAAATTCGATGTGTCGTCGATCCATTAAAAATCAGCATAAGGCAAAGGTTGACACATTGCCCATCCATACAAGTTGTTTACATCGAAGTACATCAGGTATGATGATGATTTCAATGGATCGTACGATTGCATGTACTTGTTATTAGCATGTGCATATCTGTTTGAACATTGGCTCAAACCTCCGCGTATACCTCGCTCGATGAATAAAATCATGTCGATGTCGGTCAATAATTCAAACGTAATGTGCGTATATTTCAACATGGCGTCCCATGTATATCCGGGAAGAGTGTAATAATACGCCGGATCAAGCCCATAACTTTCAATACACGTATCACGGAAATTTTCGAAAATATCTGCTAATAACAAGACATCCGTCTTCAAATACAAATCGCTATATTCACCAAGCGTTTGAATGGTAAACCGCTCCCAGACATTCTCAGCGTGAACGTACTCGCTCACGCTGATCGTTTCCCCGGTCAAGGAACTGTAAAATGAGGCACGCGGCGGCAAACACGTGTCTTCCAATCTGCTGACATGGTCAATGTATTCGTACGGGAAGACACCTTTTCATGTTAATAATGTAAAATCATGCATCGGTAGGCCATGAAATTGTGAGCGTAAAATTTTCAGTTTGTCCGTCGTTAAAAATGATGCCAATTTCTCAAGACTTGTGGTCAGAAATTTATATGAATCGATGAAGCGTAATTTAATTTGGTTTTTTGTCTCTTCGGTAGTAATTTGAACAGTTTTCGTGAACGAAATATATTTTTCTTTTGTTATTGGAAGCACGTAAGTTTTTCCTTCGAAGGCGGTGGCCACTTCCTTGATTATAAAATGCGCATCATAGCCAGACAAATTGTGAAAAACTACGGGGATGAAAAATGATTGTTCGGAATTTAGATTGCAATTCGAATGGGCGGGGTCTCTGTAACGCCCAGTTAAATGACAATGATCGCGAACTCGTGTATCGGTTTGTGCAAAATCTTCTTCACATATGTGACACTTTATCGCGCTTCGAAATTCAAGCTCCTCATCGGATGTTAACTGTACCATGGGGATATTTGAAGATAAAATATCTTTCACATGCAAAGCTGCACTTTTTAGTTTCGACTTTTTAGTCGACGAACCATGCAATGCAATCGCTACTACGGTGCGATTCATATCTGCATAACGATTGATCGTATGAACAATGTACGTAGTATGCGATACTAGAAACCTCGTGGTGTTGGTACATGTTTTGTTCATTCGTTTTCGCAAGAACGCACTCAAGATCGGCGTATATTACGAATGGAAGTCGCTCCTTATGATTGAAGTTTTTAAAAGTGAGCCACTTGTTCGCATCGTTCGGTAGACGGACAGCACAGTCGTTGATCTGGCCACAGTCCGCAGTGTGCCCTTGCAATTTTTGCTCCGAATGAAAGTAGTGTAGACATCTACGAAAATAAACAAAAAATCAGTTTCGAACTAATTATTTTAATACATTAAATCATATCAAATCTACGTACCTATCACAGATATATTTCTGTCCATCGTGTTTAGTCAACTGTGAGCTGACGAGCCTTGATAAATTCATAATCCATGCGAAATGTCCAACGATGTTTTGCTGCGGATCTTCCACGTAGAGCAAATTGACATGCTTTTCTCTCTTTCGCTCACTCCCGCGAATTGGAAGAGTGCTGTCGTTCTCAATGGTGTATACATTGATTGAAATGTCATTACGAATTTCAAATTTTTTAATTTGATTCATAGTCATTGGAAACTCAATGTCTTGAACATTTAGCACTGTCGAGTAGTGCGGGTATGAAGATTCACGCGCACTGTTACATTGGGCTGGATGAAGAGCAGCAACTACGGACCATGCGAAACATGCATGATCACTCGATTTCACATTAACGACTGCTCTTTTCAGCATTATCGACGGCGATAACATTATGTTGCATCCCGCACGCATTGGATTATATTTATTTATATTCATAGTCAAGTTATATATTCGTGACAATGCCCACCCGCTGTCGCGTTCCTGAAACTCTTCGAGTGATGTCGAAATGGGCTCAATAACTCTTTGATCGTACCCCTCGCGTAAATCAGACGTATTGAAAAGTTCATAGTTTTTAGTATTAATGCTTTTATTTGCACGCTTGTCACCCGCCACAAATTCGCCGTTAAAAACGGTATTAATTTTCACACTACCATGATTGTTGATAATGGTTTGAATGCGAGAAAGCACGACATCACTAGCGTCTTTGAGAAATCGTTGAGGTTCGATGTGGTTGTGATTTATGACTACACCAGTCAAGATACGACCCTCGAATGCCGTATCAATTTCTTGCCATATGAATCCATGATTGTCATGTCCAGCACCCGTGTGTATGAAACGCTGACGCACCGAATTCTTGAAGCCTTCAAGTCGCGCAATTTGGGCTACCAACGATTGACGATTTCCAATCGATAATCGCGGTCGTTTAATTCGACTTTGTTCTTCTAACGACTCGATATACTCGTCACATCGTTGTTCCCACACAATGTACTCTTCGACCGAACTAATTTGAGCCCCTTGCTCACAAAGATTTTTTTCAATATTATCCGTCATGTCTCTGCGCGAGGCACTCCGCGATCTCGGAAATTCAAACATTGACTGAAAGTGTGTACCTCTCAATCACGATTTATATTCCATTTCTATAACAACTACATCCTTGGTGCCGTGTGCATTTTTTCGCTATATTTTTTTCTACAGATTTTACGATTTTTCTGACATGAACTTCTTCGACGGGATTCACGAAGCGCTCGCAGAATCAATCGCATAATTTTATTCTTTGGTGAATATCTCAGGCATTTTGACCTTGCGATGACACCTGATGCTGAATCGACATTTTTAACGGTGCTTTTTTTCCTATGTACGCTGAAAGTGTGTACCTCTCAATCACGATTTATATTCCATTTCTATAACAGCTGCATCCTTGGTGCCGTGTGCATTTGTTCATTATATATTTTTCTACGGACTTTTAGATTTTTGCTGACATCAACTTTTTCGATGAGATCCGCGAAGCGCTTGCAATATCATTCGCAAAATTTTATTCTTTTGCGAATGTCCCAGGCATTTTGGCCTTGAGATGCAATAGATGTTCGAAGACGTGCGCGGCGGTTTGTTTGGGGTTTCACCCAAACAAACCCAATCGCTTTAACCGTTGAATGTCTAAAGTGTATATGTCTTTATACATGCAGATGAGTCGCTCTATCTCACATGCATGCGATGCGGTCGCTCCATTTCTCATTCTCGCTCTCTCTCTCTCTCTCATGCATACGTGTAATCCGATCGCTTCTCTCAGCGACACGGGTCAACCAACTTGGCTCTCTGGCGACAGTCGCTAAATAATAAAATCCATGAAGTAAACAATATAAGACAAAATAAATCAATAATAAATTTTAAATATATAAAGATCAATAATCGATGATCAATTAATCGATAATCAATATATACCCCCCCTCCTCCGCTCCAACGATTTCCCCCTCCCCGCGTGACGTCAGCCTCACCGCCGTGTCCCCCTCCCCGCGTGACGTCATACCCCTCCCCGCGTGAACCCCCCGCCCCGTTCCCCTATGAGATCCCTGAGTTAGAACTGTCACAGCTATACTACTGTTATGTTAATTTTTTTACGAAACTTATCCATTATTTTTTTCTTTCACGTAAATGTTTACATAAATCAAAAGATAATTTTGTTATGTTCTATTAAAACATATCCAGATTGGGAGGGGTGTCGTGTACTGCCGAAACATGTGATTCACGGCGATCGCCGGTCAGTCGCGCCGTGGCACTTGCCGACAACGGACGCGTCCTCACTGTTATTGTAGTATTATTATGGTCGAATAAAGTATGGAAAATTCGCCCTGTTGTTGCTGATTCCGGACATAACAGTAGCTTATTGAAGAGAGTTGGTAATTCACTAGTCGCCACTAGGTTCGTTGCGATCAGAATACTCGCTGCGACGTGGCCAGGGGGGTGGGGGGGGGCGGGTTAAGACAGACAGCACTAGACGGCCATGCTTCTATCCCTATATGTCTGTATCGGACCCTGTATCCGTGTAACGAACCTTCATGTTCGTTACACGGATATTTATTATGAGTTCGAAACACTGTTAGAAGGGCCAGGAAAAGGCGTTAGTCCTGTCAGTTTCGATTAATACATTTAAAAAATATATGATCCTAATCGTAATCAAACAAACAAACTTTCTAAAGCCAACCCAGCGTGATAAGCATATAGGTACGATTAAAGCTGTCACATTGCATGTGAACTTTGACGGAGTGGTTCCGTACTCACCTCATACTCGCGTTGTTGTAGGTTCAAAGCCACTTGTTTCTATTTTTTCTTGAGGAATGAGGGATCGAAGTCCCTCATTCCCGTGTTTTATATGCAATTTAATAAAAATATATATGCAAACAATTCTCAGATATTTTTTATTTTTGTACGTGCGTTTCAAGTTCAAGGTCATTCAAGGTTAGTATCGATTATACAAATCTAAATATCTCGGATCACTACCAAATATTTGGTAGTGATCCGAGATATTTAGACTCAGATCACGAAGAAAATTTCATGGAGAATCACGAGGGCTCCGCCGGAAAAAATGGAGGTTGATTTTATGAAAGAAATGTTTTCCAGATGGAAGAGAAATTCGGCGTGAAGTATGGCAATTACATAGGTGATGGGGATTCAAAAACTTTCAAGGCCATACTAGAACTAAATCCTTATGGAGACGAGATGACTGTTATAAAAAGTGAATGCATTGGCCACGTAGAGAAGAGAATAGGCACCAGAGTCCGAAACGTGAGAAAAGAAAAAAAAACTTTCCGGAAGAGGCAAGTTAACGGATAAAGTTGTGAAAAAACTCTCAAAATATTATGGTTTGAGCATTTAGAGAAATAGAAATAGTGTTAAAAATATGAAAAAAGAGATTACGGCTACTTTTTTCATATTTTTCCAAAAAAAGGAAAGCCGAATCACGAATACTGCCCGACTGGACGCGAAAGCTGGTGCAAATGGCTGAAAGCAATCGCCTTAAATAAATATCCAAAATTGGAAGATTTTTCACCGTTACTTGACGAAAATATCAAACAGATTCTCCTGCCAATTTATCAAGATTTGTCCAGAGATGATTTGCTAGAAAGATGCTTGGCTGGCCATACCCAAAATGCTAACGAAAGTTTCAACTGGACGATCTAGGGATTTGCTCCGAAGCACGTACATTCTGGACTAAAAATTGTTGAAATTTCGGCCTACATTGCTGCTGGGGTACTCAATGATGGCTTTTCTTCTATCCTGAGGATTATGAATGCGTTGAACATAATTATTGGCACCAATTGAGTTTCGCCGAAACCTCTGATGAGGCGCGAATTGTACGACAGAACCAGATGAGTCTTTCTAAGACAAAAGAAGCTCGTACTGCACGGAAACAGCAGCTAGCGGAGGAAAATTAGATTTTCGAGGAAGTTGGAGGTCTACTGTACGCGCCTGGAATCGCTGATCAATCGGTAAGTCACTACAATTAATAGTTTTCACATGTTGAAACTTTAAACGCGATTATCTCGAAACTACTTTTTCAAAAACTGATCGTGTTGTAGCTCGAAACGTTATCGACTGATTTGGATGAAATTTTGGAAGGTTACTCTCAGTAATATTATCGGAAGGATATACCTAAAGTTTGAAAGGTATAAATTAAAGTAAAAAAAAGCGTGTAAATAAATATTTTTTCGGTTCAAATGTGGCGAAAAAATGGTCGAAAATTCGAACTTTGGAGTGAAAAGGCTCCCACATTTTCTATTTTGCACTTTTTCATCATTTTTTAGGTATATTCTTCCCCTTCATATGTCAGTAAACGAATGACACTTGTTAAATCTTTTCAGATCAACAGAAAAAGAGTGATAACTGCAGCACTTTTCGATGTCACGGAAAATAGGCGTCCGAAGATCCTTAATAACGCCGCGATTTTGTTGGTCATCCCAAAAAAAAAAATTTAACTTGACAGTTATAATAAACTCATGTCCAAATTTGAAAATGATCAGATTATTATCCCCTCTAAAAAAATTCCCGAAAAAACCCTATTTTTCTCGCTCCTAAAGGGATTCCTCGCCTTAAATATGAAGCAAGTTTTTAGTTATGAAAAATCCATACAAGCAAAGCACATAATTCACGGGAAAATGAAAACGCTAACGCATAGATGGTTACAAGTGTATTATACTTTTTATTGTACCATTCAGGATTATTTATAAAATTGTATTATTCTCGTACCCTAGATAGACCCAGATAGACGGATGTACCTCATATTGGCATCATATGTACATCATCACTGCGGCATAGAAAGTCTCACAGCTGTGTATCCCTTATGAGTGCTCCCGTTGAAGTCATATTTGCATCACATGATGATTCACAATAATACATCCAAATGAAGCAAAGTTGTTCTCACGTGAATATGCATGCAGTGAATTCATCAGACTAGCAAATATGGCTCACGAATATCTAACAATAAGTGAGTGCGTATGGGGCTCATATGGGTGTCACGGCGTGAAGAAACTGTAGTGCTCATACGGAGCTCATATTACCGACTTGGCGTGACGGAACTATGCTGTGCTCATACGTAGCTCATATTAGCGGCATGGCGTGACCTAACTATGCTGTGCTCATACGGAGCTCATATTAGCGCCATGGCGTGACGTAACTATGCTGTACTCATATGGAGCTCATATGAGTGTCATAGCGTGAAAATTTTAAAAAATCCAAAAATATTGATCAAAAAAATCTGGTAGGATTTTTATATCCCCATACGCTTTATTTATGTTCCGGCCTATATGATAAATGGATTAAAACGTATTCTGCCTAGTTAAATTTTGTACCTACCTACTAATCTAACACTTGTGCAAACTTTCCTTGTGTCTGCCTATTTGTATCATTCTAGATTTGGATGCATATCGCCGTCATATTGCGCTTATGGGATGTATCACTGACGAATATACATATCGCCGTCATATTGCGCTCATCGAATGTACCACTTACAAGGAGAAGGCAGAGCCTGGATGTCGCGAATCGGGTTCTCCTTTCGCGTGGTGAAAGTTGAAGACCTCCGAATTAACGTCGTTTTTTTATTTTTGTTCCAATAGGCCTTAGTTGCTGAGATATCGCGATTTGAAAATTTGGGAGTTTCGGCTCGCGCGTAGAGTACGTTGACCTGTAATTGTGACTTCATTATTGGATTGAATTATTTTAATATAATAGATAAATAAAACTAGTAATACATATTCTCGAATTTTCTTATTTACCTGCCATGCAAAGTCTTATGAGAGATTATAAAAATAAATAAAAATTGAATAAAAAAAAGCATGGGGACGCAAACCGTGAACTGTCAGAGTGCAGGTCTGTCATCTTACCGTATTAGTAGCTACGGCCGCTCTTGTTTCAAGCGTCAACGCTCAACGTACTCTACGCGCGAGACGAAACTCCCAAATTTTCAAATCGCGATATCTCAGCAACTAAGGCCTATTGGAACACAAATAAAAAACGACGTTAATTCGGAGGTCTTTAACTTTCACCACGCGAAAGGAGAACCCGATTCTCGACATCCAGGCTCTGCCTTCTCCTTGTTAGAAATATGCATATCGCCGTCATATTGCGCTCATGGGATGTATCATTGAGAAATATGCATATCGCCGTCATATTGCGCTCACCGAATGTATCACTTAGAAACATGCATATCGCCGTCATAGGATGTATCACTGAGAAACACACATATCGCCGTCATGTTGCGCCCATCGAATGTATCACTGACAAACATGCATATCGCCGTCTTATTACTTGCATGGCATGTCTACTACCTGGCTAACCCAGTGAATTCATCAACACAAGTCATTGGATGACTTCCATATGACGTAAAAGTTGCAGATATTAATTGTGGATACTTGAGCACAGCGATATGAGTTCAACGCGCTTCAAACGTACGATGCATTTGTAAATGACATATTGAGATCAAAATGCTTTGTACATGCACTATACTAAATAAGTTCACGGCTTTGCATCATGACATGTAGTCAATATGCTGTAAAATTTGCTTCATCAATTGTATGCACGGCGTGATGATCACGACTGTCTATCTGGGAGACAGTCATGATAATCACACCGTGCATACGATTGATGAAGCAAATTTTACTCGTACCCTACATAGACAGTCATGATGATCACACCGTGCATACAATTAATGAAGCAACTTGTACAGCATATTGACTACATGTCGTGATGCAAAGCCGTGAACTCATTTAGTATCATGAATGTACAAAACATTTTGATTTCAATATGTCGTTTACAAATGCATCATTCGTTTAGAGCACGGCGAACTCATGTCGCTACACTGTAAATAAAAAACTGTAAAGTATGAATTTTAATATACAAATTCCGGAATTCTTTTTACTGATTCAGTCTGTGAAAACTAATAATCGTTATTTTAAAATTAATATACTACGTTTTGAATGTCTAAGTGACGTGTAGTAATGCTGTAATACCCAAGCCCTGGAAAAATCATATACCTATTCAAAAGTATCAGTTCTGGATATATCAAAGTTAATCCTAATATCTAAAAAAATCCAAAATTGTTGATTAAAAAAATCTAATAGGATTTTTATTTTCCCATATGCTTTATTAATGACCCTGCCTATATGATAAATGGATTAAAACGTATCCTGCCTAGTTAAATGTTGTACCTAGCTACGGTTCGAACCTACGTTTTCTAATTCGAGAGCTGAGCGCGCTACCTACCTAGCCATTCTAACACTTGTGCAAACTTTCTTTGTGTCCGCCTATTTGTATCATTCTGGTTTTGTATGCATATCGCCGTCATATTACGCTCATGGGAGGTATCACTGACAAACATACATATCGCCGTCATATTGCGCTCAACGAATGTATCACTCAAAAACATGCATATCGCCGTCATATTGCTTGCATGGCTTGTCTACTACCAGTACTAACCCAGTGAATTCATCAATACAAGTCATTGGATGACTTCCATATAACGTAAAATTTGTAGATAGCAATTGTGGACACACGAGCACAGTGATATGAGTTCAACGTGCTCCAAGCGTACGATGCATTTGTAAACGACATATTGAGATCAAAATGCTTTGTACATTCACTATACTAAATGAGTTCACGGCTTTGCATCATCACATGTAGTCAATATGCTGTAAGATTTCCTTCATCAGTTGTATGCACGACGTGATGATCATGACTGTCTATCTAGGTTAGGTACATGCTTTTCGCGTTTGTTACCTATTCTTCCCCTCATTGTGACCGTTTCTTTCCTCTACTTACTCCTTTTTTCTCCCTGTTCCCCCCACTTGCGGCCGCAGCCGACTTCCCCCTCTGTATTATATTCATCATGACATTTCTGTCACGGGTATATGGAAACTGCGGAAAACCTATACCAATACAGCCGATCATCGATTTCCCCCCCCCCCCCCCCCAGGCCTGGAACTAGTCTTACTTCGCCGCGAAATGCCGAAGAAAAACATTTCACGACGAAATGTACGCGACTGGCATTCGAACCCGGGACCTCCCGGTCCGCTGATTTAGTGGCGAGCACGCTAACCACTAGACCATCGCACCAGGTATTCACCACTTACTTCAGATTTGGTGTTACTCGATACGTTTTTCTATTATTTGATTTAACATGCTGACCAAAGCACGAATTTCAAGTTTTCTGCACTGAATTATATATTAAATCAGACTATCAGAATAAACATATACTAAATCAGAAAATGTACATGCCATCGTATTGTAAATGTCCTATTCATTTCTTAATTTTTTCCAGTCTATCATAATATTTAGTGCACGAAAAATTGTATACCCCTGAACCAAGTATGGTAAAAATTAAGTCATTTTGTAATTTTCTTACTTTGTCTACATTTTATAGATTCAAGACGCTTGTTATACTTTTCAACTAAGAATATTTATTTTTCTATTAGACGCCTTGAAAAATTGTAGATAGTATATTAATATTCAATTCGTCCGTAATGCGAAATGTAAAACCGTATGAAATGTAGGTCCGGTATTGAATTTTACAACACTGAAGCCTGAATATTCATTCATATACTAAGTTTTGAAATTTCATTTGCCATAGTATTGTAAAAGAATTTTCAATTTTATATTTCTTTAAACAGCGTTTTGTAATATTCAATGTACAAGTAATGTACTTTTCAACAGAATGAAATTAAAAATAATAGTCTTATTGCGATTTTAATACTTTTTGTGTAAATAATAAAATCATATACGTTTGTTGCATTAATCAAACAAATATTTGTATTATTATAATGCGCGTTGAAAAACTCATACGCAGCATACTAATATTCAATGTCCCATATATTAAAGTGTATACGAATCTATGAAAATACATTTACATTACTGAAGTTTCCATTACTGAAGTGCGAATTTACGTTTCATATTCCGAGTTTAGAAATTTTCAATTATAAAAGTATAGTAAATTTAATGACTTTTTTTACAGTGTATGCTCAAGTGTCCGCAATTAATATCCGCAAATTTTACGTCATATTGAAATCATATGTAGATATTTTAGCGTGTGTTCACTATGATAGCATTTATTGTTCTCATGAATTGTGTTTAATATGTAGGCAATTTCGTTTACGTTGATGAAGACATGTCATGAGCTCATTCAGTATTATGAATTTACGATACATTGTGACTTAAGTTTGTGGTTTCCAAATGCATCATCCGTTGACTACAAGATGAACTCATGAGGTGGCAAATTTGAGTTCTACAATGAATATTTGCAGATTGACGTCATATGGAAGTCATCTAATGATTATTGTTGGTGTATTCACTGTGTTAGCACTGGTAGTAGACATGCCATTCAAGCTATAGGATGGCGATATGCATGTTCTAGTGAGACATTTGTTGGGCGCAATATGATGGCGATATGCGTGTTTCTCAGTGATCCATCCTATGACGACGATATACAAGTTTCTCAAAGATACATTCCATGAGCGTAATATGACGGCGATATGTATATTTCCTAGTGATACATCCCACGAGCACAATATGACCGCGATATGCATGTTCCGCAATGATACATTCCATGACGGCGATGTACATGTTCTCAGTGATACATTCGATGAGCGCAATATGAAGGCGATATGTATATTTCCCAGTAATACGTTCGATGAGCGCAAGATAACGGCGATATGAAAACTGTTAAAAATCACGAATTTTAAAAATAGGCAAGGAAACAAAGAAAGTTTACACAAGTGTTCGCATGGCTAGGTAGGTAGCGCGCTTGGCTCTAGAATTGGAAGACGTAGGTTCAAACCATAGGTAGGTAAGAAATGTTATGAGACAGGATACGTTTTAATCCTAAATAAAGCATTTGGAAACAAAAAATACTACCAGATTTTTTTTTTACAATTTTTTTTTACTTTTCACGCCGTGACACTCATATGAGCGCAACATAGTTACGTCACGCCATGCCGTCAAAATGAGCTCCATATGAGCACAACAATTTCGTCACGTCATTACGCCTATATGAGCTTCATATGAACACTTTACAATTTCTTCACGCCCTGACACCCATGTGAGCTGCATATGGACACAGCATAGTTACGTCATGCCGTGATGCCAATGTGAGTTCCATATGAGTGCTACAATTTCTCCACGCCGTGACGCCCATATGAGCACAACATATTTAGGTCGCGCCGTGACACCCATATGAACCCCATATGGACCCACTTATTGTTGGATATTCGTCAGCTAATTTTGCTAGTGATGATGAATTCACTGCATGCATACTCGCGTGAGAACAACTTTGCATCATTCGGATGTCTTATTGTGAACCATCATGTGATGACAATATGACTTCAAGGGGAGCACTCATAAGAGACACACAACTGTAAGACTTTCTATGCGCACTTATACAAAATAGTGAATGCATTTCTGTGTAATTGGCAAGCATCTAAAGTAAAAACTCAATTTTCGACAGAATAAAGGACAATTATTTGTTAATAACTTATATTATAATTAAGTCATGGAAAATCCCGTACGTATTTCTTTTCGGAATTTTACTTTAAAGATGTGCTCAAAAATTGTGTTTCGAGAAAAACGGTCGACGGCTTGCACACGGGCCAGCCACTACCACCGCAGACCCACACAGGCCTGCGGACCTTGGTTTGACAGGTACCAAATTTTCTTTCCCTTTTATTCTAGGTGGTTCAAAGCATATCTTAAGCCAATTTAAAAGAGTCATTTTTTAAAATTCTACAGTGGTGTGACCCCTTAAATGTCTACATTACTAATTAAGGCCTTGTTAGGACTTTAGGATGTTATGACAATAGGATTAGGAAACAAAGATATTTCTTACATCACGCACAAGTGATAATAGCTGCGTCGCCGCACATATCGCACGTTGGTGCATTTTGTGTAAAGCAAAATTCTACCGGATTTTCGAAGTTTGGTGGTCTTTCTTCTTCGTAACCGCTTTTGTACCTCGCATATTTGAAAAGGCTTGTAAACCGTGGATAAGAAAACTGGTTGTGTGTAAGGGATTGTAACTCAACAATATTGTCTCTCAAGTGTAGATTGAGGGTCGTAATTGTATAATATTACTACGTCAGAAAAGTGTTTGACGAAGTTTTTCTATACACGGAAGCCATAAACATCAAGGGACTGTACCACTCCCGATGTACCCGCAAGAATGACAAATTATCATGTGAACTAAGTATCCACAGAACTAATGACACTGCTGCAATATATTTACCTACTGGAATGGTTAAAACTTTAATATCTTTCCCTTGGATATGCATTTCTTCAAATGCAGTTGGACGTTGACCGCTCCAAGAATCCAGAAGTATTACCGCTTTTGGTCCCGTATTTTGAATATATGCTTCTTGGAATCAACGCTTGAAATGATAAGTCGTTACTTTTCCAGATTTCGAAGCCAATAGAAATATATTTTCGGCCCTGAACATAGTTTGTTCCACTCGAGGTTTAAATTTGCCAGTAGGTTCATTTAAAACGATTAACATAGGTGCCAAAAGCTTGCCACTCGCAGAAATCAAAGGCTGTATAGTATAACTGTGTGCTGTTGATATTTTCGATTGCACTACTGTCTCAACGGATTTATGCCCTTCTTTTGCTGATGTGCGGCCTGTATGTAGCTCTAAATTGGATCCACTTCGATCAGAATTAAATGAGTTTTCAGCCCGAACGTTGGCCATGTTGACTTTCACCGTTTCTATAAATTCGGTTGCTTTGTTTTGAAGTGTATAAGCGGTCAATAGTTGTTGTTTTGTTACACATTTAGTCATCTTCCGTGACACAATTCGATGTTAGTTTTCGAATGTTCTCACGCAAGAAGCGGATGCTTTGAATTCTATGGCTGGCATTTCTACAACTTCTCGTGCACGTAAGGCCCGTCGTCGAAGATCCATAACATGCACAGGCAGCTCTTTGCCCACAGCGTCTTGAAAATTGTTTGGCGTGTAGTGAGCTATTTTTGTTGACTTTTCTTTGCAGGTGCCACCCTTATATTTATACTATGGGCCCACCGGCGTAACTGCGGTACTGATTCCACCTTTTTGAATATCGTTTGAACAGACGATAATTCTCGATTGCCGATTGCCCCGGATCTCCAGTAATCTACAGCTCTTGTCTTCTATTCGTAACTCAATTCTTCTACATCTTGGGCACATATATTTTCATCATCTTTGGGATCTAGGTATCCTTGTCCGTACCAATCTCCTTCACTGCCATCTTCTATTGTAGCTACTTCATGAATTTCATTTGGTGAAAGAAAATCCAAACTAGTTTCGAATTCCATTTCCCTAGCTTGATCCATCGCTTCAATGATCATGTTTTCTAGATCCCTAATTTACTGTTTTTCCCGTTCGGTAATTGGAATGCGAGGCAAATTCATCGCACTTATCACTATGGATAGAAGTTTAATAACATTCACCAGATTAACCTACATCTTCATTCGTATTTCGAACTCAAAACGTATGGCTGGCTTCTCCGTCGTCAACTGCAGCGATGATGATCGTTGTTGAATTTATATGACGTGAATCCCAACTTATGCCCACACACGAAAAAGATAACGATGACACACGCTATTACTAGAGCTGCTATTAATCTTTAATAAAGCGATCTTAAGGTTATCATGGGGTAGCCGGACTTTGCACTGGAGTCGTTCTCTACACAGATTTATTTCTGTCGTTCGTTGGTTTTGCTGTTTGTGAATAAGATTAAATTATGCTGCGTTATAAGCTGATCAAATTGTTTTGCATTATTTTGTTCACGAGTTGTAGTAGCAACCCAAAAGCGCTGTGATCTCTGTAGATAGTGCCTTCGATTCGGTGAGGGGAGTGGAATTTCTTCGTAAATATACAATTGTAATTCAGTTGCTTCCCGAAGCACGAAGTCAGTCCGTGATTGCAAGCCTTGCCTGTACCCATATTATCGGAAAACTGAAGAGTGATTTTTCACCAGTTTTCACGAATTATTGCAATAAAAAACACGTCATTTGTTGCTGTACTCATCAGTGTGATCATAAACGTCTAGTAGTCGAATAATACAACATTTTTTCCCTTTAAACTTTATATTTATTTGGCCCATTTAGAAGTTATAGAAAAAACAAAGTTTTTAAGGGTGCGTTGACCTCTTAAAAGTGTCGTTTCGCCAAAACAAGAAAATCTGTGTCGACTTTTTTGACTGATTGTACTTTATTTGTAACCCATTTTTATTTCTACAAATGTTCGTCCATGCTGCACGGTAAGAATTTTGAACGTTTGCCGTTCGAGAGGGGGCCGTTGGGGGGGGAGGGGGGGCATTGCCGGCAAAAACAAGGTACATGGTTATAACTATAGGCAGATTCGCTACGACAAATGTCATGACCCTAAAATTAGTTATATAAATTGAATCAGTTGGATGGTCGAGTGGTTAGCGTGCTTGCCTTCTAAACCAGTCCATCGTGAAGTTGCAAGTTCGAAACCCAGCCTCGTACTTTCGGAAAAAAATAATTACGGCCATGACGCGTAGCCCTCAGTCATATGCGGGTGTCGCACACGCGAACCGGTACGTGTGTGCGATTGTATTCAATAGAATTATTTATTTTACCCTCCTTTTACTCCCACCTGTCCAGCTACCGGTAATGCAGAACCCCATTTAGCCGGTCACAACACCGCAATAGCGGGCCTCGTTTATGCCGACAGAGGAGCGTTACGACGTGCTCTAAATATGCCGGCAACGGTGCATGCCGCCAATGTCACCTTGTCGAATAGCGTATTCCAAATTTTTCGTCTCAATGCCGCGATATCGTGTCTTGTTTCTACCGGTAATGGAGCGTCACAGCGTACCTCCAATGTGCCCGAAGCTTGGCGAAATAACGCATTCCGAATTTTATGTCGCAATGCTGCAATAACCCAGCAATGAACGTGCTCCAAATGTACCGCCAATATTCTGTATTTTCATACTACGCTATTAACACAAGCATTCACGCGAGGATGCGCAATGCTGTGCTGCTAGAACACACCTTAATGCAGCGGCAAAGGATGCCATTTTTCCGTCACAACTTGCTCTCGCTTGGCGTGGTGTTGCAAATTTTCTTACTGGATTGCTTCAATACTTTGTACCAATGGTCATATTGGCCTCATAAATGTATTGTAGATGTTAAACATAAAAATTTCTGAAACACTCTACCAATATTGGCAAAACATCGACGAGAAGCGAATATGCGAAGCCGAGCACGGAGCCGAAAAAAGCACGCCTGAGGGTCGTCTGAGTGCAAAACATGAAAAAAATTACGAGTCTCTAAATGCTGAGGAACTATTGTATGGTCCAAGAATAGCTGACTTACGGTGAGAAACAAAAAAAAAGACCAAAAATGTAGTCTGTATGTTGAATTATCCTTCAGCAAAACTTTGAACGCATTTTTCTCGAAACTACGTTTTTCATTACGATTCAGGAAATATATTCCCGGGAAAAAATGTTCATGTCTGAGTGGATATGTTCATATATGTTTCAGATATTGTCATATATGTATCAGATATGTTCATATCTGACATTTTACAGTATCATATATGATTAGGTCTGATCATATTCCACATCATATATGCATATATAAGATCATATCTGATCAAATACGGTATCTGGCCTGACCATATATGAACTCATATCTGTTTATATCTGGCTAAGTACCAAGGTGAGTTGGTACCGTAAATTCGTATCTGAACATACATGATGATATGTGAATGTATCTGTTCGTATTAGATCATATCCGATCAAATACGGTACCAGACTCTGCTACATAGATCTCATATATACCTTTATCTGGTCAGGTACCAAGGCGAGTTGGCAGCGTGAAACCATATCTGAACATATATGATGTGATATATGAGCAGGTACGTTCATATAAAATTTTATCCCATCAGATACGATACCAAACCTGCAAAATATACGAAGTCTTATACAGTCATACCTTATCGTATATGCAGTTCAGTTGTTCACACATGAAAACGTCTAACAAGGAGACGGCACGACCGTGGGGTCGGCGATTTGGCCGAATTTTTTTGTCGTGAAAGAGGCCCCTAGCATCTCACGTGGTTGAAGTAGTAGGACGCACTACGCGGAAAATTCCGAGAAAAGTCGATTCAAAGTTTCTTAGGCGCCTTATGAGTTAAAAATGTCAGGTACTTGTCGAGCCGCCGTCTAGTCTAGACGGTTAGGGCTCGGTCTCTTGCGCCGGAGGTCTCGAGTTCGATTCCTCCTTCGGATATTATTTTTTTTCTTCTTTTTTTTGTTATCCCAACAATTATTCAAAACGTTTCTCATCCCAACATTATTTTTAAAAATTTATTTACATGATTTTTTTTAAATTATTTTTATTTTTTTTAAATTATTTTCCTTTTTACTCCAACGAAACCATTCATAACGGTGGGTTTTTTTATTTTTCATTGTTAAAGTATAATTGATGGTGAATTATTGAATGGATTTTTATACAATCTTCTCGGGAATTAATTTCACGATTCTGCTCTAACAATTCGCTGCAATTTACTAGAAACATTTTCATGAATGTTAATGGAACATGTTTTTGTACGGATGTATTGCAAACTCCCTGCGATTGTAAAAAAACCCGCTTTCATATGTTGCGCAAGATGTCGCAAAAATTATTGCTTTGTTTGTTTCTACGATAATTACCACTGCGGTTTTTGTATATAATTATTATATGAATCAAAATTGAATTTTTCCTAATCGACTTTGTTATTCTCATTAAAATACCAATGTTTCTCCTCATATACTTTACAATGATAAATACAAAACACACCGTTATGAATTGTTTTATCGGAAAAAAAGAAAATAATTAAAAAAAATGAAAATAGTGAAAAAAAATAATGTAAATAAATTTTAAAAAATAATGTAGGGATGAGGAACGTTTTGAATAATTGTTGGGATAACAAAAAAAAGAAAAAAAAAAAAGATCCGAAGGAGGAATCGAAATCGAGACCTCCGGCGCAAAAGACCGAGCCCTAACCGTCTAGACTAGACGGCGGCTCGACAAATGCCTGACGTTTTAAACTCATAAGGCGCCTAAGAAACTTTGAATCGATTTTTCTGGGAATTTTCCGAGTAGTGCGTCCTACTACTTTAACCACGTGAGGTGCTAGGGGTCCTCTTTTACCATAAGAAAATGCGGCCAAATCCCCGACCCCACGGTCGTGCCGTCTCCTTGTAAATATATGAAACGATAAATGAGAATATGAGACGATATCCGATCAGATACGGCACCTCACCTGACTGTATTATATGGGATCATGTGAGTTACTATAATATCGTTAATTATTAACACGTCAAGTGATGACGTGTTAATAACGCCGTTCTATATATCTAAACATTTTAATATCTTGAAGACTGCTCTAATAAGGTTTGCTCTGTTTCAACAGGGTAAGATTTGCTCTGATATAGCCGGACTCATACCTGGCCTGATAGTTCAGATAAATTATGATTCTATCATATGGGCAGGTCTATTGTTTATAGATGTCCAGGTCTACTGGGATCCACGGTATTTTATTCTTCTATATTCAGATCTGGTCCGGTAGGATCAGATCTGTCTGACATCAACAGATTTTGTCTAATAAGATTAGATCTGTCTGACATCAACAGATAAGATAGCTCTGATATAGCCGGAGTCATACCTGGCCTGATAGTTCAGATAAATTATGATTCTATCATATGGGCAGGTCTATTGTTTATAGATGTCCAGGTCTACTGGGATCCACGGTATTTTATTCTTCTATATTCAGATCTGATCCTACCGGACCAGATCTGTCTGACATCAACAGATTTTGTCTAATAAGATTAGATCTGTCTGACATGTTCAGATCTGGCCTAATTAAATCAGATTTGCCTGACATGATCAGATCTGGCCTAATAAAATCAGATCTGTCTGGCATGATCAGATCTGGCCCAATAAAATCAGATCTGGTCCAACAAGATCAGATCTTGCCTGGGGATTGGATCTGGTCAGACCTGCTGCGATATGGACGGGTCTGCTCTCAAAATTATAAAAATGGCTCTGATATGATCATACATGCTCAGATATAAGCATACATGATCTGTTATGACAATACATGATCAGATATGGCCATTTTTCTCGTCTGATCATATCTGATCCTACAGATATGATTCAGATACATTCAATTATATTCAGATATGAACTTTTTTCCCGGGTTATCATGAAACTCACTTTAAATGCTAACCTTACACCCATCTTCAGAGAGTTATTCAAACAGATGTGATTAGCGGTCAATTTTTTGGCAAACCAACGCTTGTCCTGGATCAGCCAACTCTCGGTCCTTTATATAAAGGAGCTCAATGAATTTCCATTTGATTAGTTGTTTTGAAGGATCAAACTGAAAAATATATTCCATCTGTGAAGACAATTGAAACCCAATGCGCGGTTTAATAAAATCGGTACTCTCATTAACAAAACCTGTAAGACTCCTTTATTGTTGATGCGGTGGCTTATGGTCTTGAACAGATGTAGATTATCCGAAAAAATGTAAATTTTTCACTATTCGTCTACAGGATGGTCGGAGTAATTACGCAGGTTATTTTTCTCTCCATATATTTCAAGCTCTGACCAAGGTGCTCTGGCCAAGGTGCTTCCTGTTTGTGCTCGCCCCGTCACTAACAACGCCCTGCACTTTCGCACCAATCTTTTGTAGTATAATTACGGCTTTAATAATCAGCGGGGCGAGTATGTCGCCCTTGACGGGTCTTCTTGAGGCAAAAACCGCGATGGGCTGGCAATAATCCGCATCTAGTGACTGGAACATGAAAACTAACCCGTGGTTGGCTTCATCGGAAGTAGAAGGAAGTTAGCTGCCTTTAGAATCGAAATCAATCAATCCTTTATATGGCAGTTCTCACGTATTAATAGCGACGCTTTCTCGAGTTGCCATTTCGTCCACTAACAAGATTCCGTGCCTCTCCACTTCGCGCTTCTTGCTCAACACCACTTTTAGGACTTCGAAAAATTGAGAATCTAAGCCGCAAGTAGCCTTCATTTTCGATAAATATCTGAAAAATAGATTTTCCTGGCATGCATGATAAAGTCAGAACTCCCACTAGTTGTTTTAAACGGTATTCAAAAAACGCATGGTTCTTTATATCGAACTTTCAAAACAATTATAAATCGAGAATTTACATTGCGTGCTTATAGAGTAATTAATTCGATTCGTATATCAATTATATTTATCAATAATTAATTAATACGTGAACGCAATTGAGCGGGAGTTTTATTTTCCTCATTATATTCTAAAACAATTGCTTTAATGCTATAAGATAATATTGCGAAACGTAAAATACCTTCAGACAGTTCTCGGACACGGCAGCGGTAGAATATTTTTACGACGTAGGCAGTCATAACCCGATGCAGATCTTGACTGCAAGAGCATGCATAGAAGCATCCATTGCTCAGAATAAATCCGTCCTTTTGCGTTCCTGTGCTCCGCAGCTTTCACGATTTCTTCGACTACGAGAAGGTAGTTTTGGGGAATTTTTCCATCTTTTACATGCTGCCCCTCAATCGGTTGCCAGATGTTATAACTTCCTTACGTAATATTTTCAATCTTTCGTTGCCAGCCGTGTTGCTCGTATTGCAGAGCGGTGTCTCGTATGCAGTAGGGATGATTTAATTAAGGTTTTCCTCTATCGGAATTAAACGTTTATTTTTTCGTATGCTCTTTTCCCGTTATATGTGCCGGCGTCTAAATTTGATTATGGCATCTTTGGCTTTTATGCAAAGCTACCGATTTTTTTTTTTTTGTCAAAAGGAGACGACATTCGGTATGTCGCCATGTATTATTCGGATTTTTTCTCAAAATCTTGAAAATCTTTTCCAGTACAAATGTGGTTGAATTTGGGACATAGCGGCATACATTCAGGCGATGGATCCGCAATAACACATCTTGGAGTTCCTCGATGCTAGTAGCATGACGAGGCACAGTAACGTCATTTTCTCTGCCGAGGAAGCCGCTAACTTTCAATTCGACAGTCATATCTTGCGTCACCATAACATTTTTCATTGCCCGAACAGCATATGTTTCTTCACCTCGTACGTTTTGAGTAGCAAAGAACGTAATCAACCTTTTCCCGTCACAGCCACTTGAATACTAGAACCATCCCGATGGGAGACACAATGTTGTTGTTAGGAGCTCTTGAAATGTCAACATGTATCTTGCAGCACTGTCAACCTTTGGACATATTTCATTGGATTGCTGCCCTTCGACTGGAATTGTGTTTGCATCATCGGTAGGCATAGGCGATTGCCGACCGAATATAATAGTTGGTGAATCAGTCATTTTTTCCTCGTTGCTCGACGATCTTGCATGTTGTTCGTGCACATTTCGTGCACGGCACGCTTTCTAGTCTCAACGGTGGAACTTTATATTGTCCCTGGGAATATGAGATAAGAAATTATTAATGATCTCATCGAAACTACATGAATTTTCAGGAATACCGAGAATAAGAAAATTAAGCTTCAATTTAACTTACCACTCCGACAACCTGTCCGAGAAGACTCATGAATTGCCGTTGCCACAGGATTTCGTGCTGTTTAAAAGGTTTTTCACACACCACTCTTCCAGCGTTTACACTATTATTATTTACAGCCTCTTTCCATAGTCTTCTAATGCTAGGATCGGCTGGTACGGTGAAAAAATGCACCTTTTCAGGATGACGCGGTTACTCTGAGGTACAACCGCGCACGATACACGGCATCAGTATACGAGTATAAGTAATTTCAGTAATTTAATCAATTCCCCGCCTCAACTTAAACTGAAAACGTCAAAATCACGGGTCAAAATAGACGTATTCGTCGTTGTGGTTGTTGTGTGCGTTATGTACGCAGTGCGGGCCTCGCGCCTGCACAATAAGAATATTGTCAGTAACCTACTGGCGCCACGGGGGGAGGTAGTACTCAATAAAGCGGTCGAAAAGCGTAGCATTTTTATATACGATAAGGGATAGGAGGTGCCAGCCCCTGGTCGCTCCTCTACTGACCCTGACTAGGTATATGCCGGCAATCGCCTTGCTGCTTCACTATGCTACCGGTACGCTGTACCGGAAATGTACCGCCACGGTACCGATACGGCGTATCTCCACCGTACTGTACGGCTACGCTACGTCCACGGTATCAGTGCAGTACGTCTACTGTACCCATATAGTGAGATTTATTAGCATATATTGTACTTGTACGGTACCTCAACGTTATCATTGCAGTATGTGTACTGTACCCATGTAGTCAGATTGATGAGCATACAGGGTGACTTTTATAAGTTGGGCATGGGTATTCTGGGAAAAAATGAAAATTCTATTCTGCGTGCAGGAGAATGAAGTCTGGAAAATTCAGAATGCGGAACACTCACGAAAAACTATATTCGTCATGCAGAAAAAATGATCAAACATACGAATTAAAGTCGATAGATCGGAAATTTATCAGTGGAACAAATTAGCTAAATCAGATACGGGCGCGCTATAGGAAGTGCTAGTCTGCTGACGTCACAGCTGCAACTTCCGAATGTTCGGTTGTCACAAGAAGTTGGTCCTATGACACGCGGTCGAACAGAGGGATCTAAAAGTGTCCCTATCCGAGAACGTTATTGAAAAGAATGTCAATTTCAAAAATGTTCGAGGATTCGCTAATAACTTTGAGAATAAATAATTCTAGCAATACATTTTTAAATAATTTGGCGTGAAATTATTATTTTTTACCAAATACTACGAGTATTTTTGTTTTTTAATGTTGTATAAATAATCTGAACATTCTGTAGTTACATAATTTTTAAATCATAAATTCTAAATATAAAAATAAATATGGTAAAATTCTGTAGTTACAGGATTTTAACATAATTTATGAAACAGTAAAAACTTGTCGGATTTGGTAACAATTAATAATTTCACGCGAAATTAATTTAAAATGTAGTGTTAGGATTATTTATTCTAAAAGTTGTTCGTGAATCGCATATGATTTCAAATATTATTTGCGGAGCATGAAATCCTCGAACATTTTCGAAATGGACATTATTTTCAATAAATTTCACAATTGATCGATTAAGTTCAATCGGTTATCTTAACCCTCAATCCGTGAAGGTATTTGAGCCACCTTAATCCCGTGAACCTGGGTCGTTTTCGTTTTTGCACTACCAAACCAACAATGGTCAATCTTTAGGCCGTACTTCTCAAGAGAAAATAGGGTTCTTTTCTTTGTTATGTTTAATATTTTTTTTTATTACATATTAAGCAACCTCGAAGAAAATGATCTTGGGCAGGACGAAAATGACCCAGGTTCGCGAAATGCGGGTTAAAATTCTCTACACAATCGGTCAGATTGGATCGAGAAGTCTGACGATGCCGCGAGAACGACGGTAGGAGCTTTGTTTATGTAACAAAGATGAAATCGGTGCTCGAAATGGTTCTCGGAGCCTCGATCGGACATTCCCGATATTACTGCTCCGAATTCGTTTCCAATTTTATCTTATTTCCGGTCAGATTGGGTCGAGAAGTCTGACGATGCTGCGAGAACGACGGAAGGAGCATTGTTTATTTAACAAAGATAAAATCGATGCTCGGAATGGTTCCCGGGGCCTCGATCGGACATTCCCGATACTGCCCCGAATTCGTCTCCGATTTTATCTTACTTCCGGACAGATTGGGTCGAGAAGTCTAACGATGCTCCGAAAACGACGGTAGGAGCATTGTTTATTTAACGAAGATAATATCGGTGCTCGCAATGGTTCTTGGGGCATCGATCGGACATTCCCGACATTACTGCCCTGAATTCGTCCCCGATTTTATCCTACTTCCGGTCAGATTGGATAAGGAAGTCTGACGATGCTGCGAGAACGACGGTAAGAGCATTGTTTTTTTAACAAAGATACAATCGGTGGTCAGAATGGTTCCCGGGGCCTCGATCGGACATTTCCGATATTGCTGCCCCGAATTCGTTTCCGATTTTATCTTACTTCCGGTCAGATTGGGTCGAGAAGTCTGACGATGCCGCGAGAATGACGGTAGGAGCTTTGTTTATTTAACAAAGATAAAATCGGTGCTCGGAATGGTTCTCGGAGCCTCGTTCAAACATTCCCGATATTACTGCCCCGAATTCGTCTCCGATTTTATCTCTTTTCCGGTCAGATTGGGTCGAGAAGTCTGACGATGCTGCGAGAACGACGGTAGAAGCATTGTTTATTCAACAAAGATAAAATCGGTGGTCAGAATAGTTCTTGGGGCCTCGATCGGACATTCCCGATATTACTGCCCCGAATTCGTCTGTACCTCTACTGTACTGTACCTCTACTGTACATGTTGTCACGGGTATCGCGTGTTAACGTAGGCGGTGGGAGGGGGAAAGAAATAATAGAAGTCTCAAGTCCAGAAAAAATAAAATGTTAAACTCAATCTAATTAACAAGGTTCAATCATAAGACTCTATATAATAAAAAAATTACTTTTTAACAAGAAAAATAAATAAAAGGTAAATCGGGACTCGATATAATGAAAGCTTGAGTAAATAATAATAATATAACTTTGACTCGAATATAACGGGTTACCGGACACGCAAAGTCCCTACTCGATTTCTCGACCCGTTTCAGATATTTCAAATTTCACAAATTCTCTCTCATATTGGGCGCCAGCCGTTCTCGGGTAACGCGGTCGACCGCGTACGCAAGGTATCAACAACCAAAAAAAAACCAAAACAAACGCTAGCTCGCATGAGACTCGATCTAAATGTTACGGGACATCTCTGGGTATCGGGGACAGACGTCCTACGAACACAATGGCCCCTTATTTTATGGACCACGACTCCTTTAATTTTACTCTAGAAAATACAAGTTAATAATGAATAACGGAGGAAATAGCAAAATACTATATGCTCTATTTAACCCTTCGCGATGTCTTCTGACGAGAGGTGTCACTCGAATCGGCCAACAGCCGTGGCCACGCAAAGCCGGGCCGCGGCTATGCGCACGCAAAGGGAATATTTTGAGGGACAACGGGGATCCGCCACGGCACTTTTTCACAAATTATACCAATCCTTAATATTACACGACTTGGACAAATTATTCTAAAGTACCCGCATTAACTTTTCGGAATTATTACTAAATTGAACATTAACTTTTCGTTGAAATTATGAGCTAAATTGACATGGATTCTTTTGCGACGCGCACGGAAGAGGGACGTCGATTTGGCGATTCACACGGGGAGGGGTGAAAGGGAACGATTCTAAAATCGCCCGTGCGACACATTTTTCCGCACAAATTTTACTCGGCCTTTTGCCGCTCTTGTAAAAGGAAGAAACGAGAAGAACTTACAGATTTCAAAGACTCAAATCGCTTGACTCGAGTGAGATCCTGTAGCTCCATTCACGGATTTCTCTCTCTCTCTTTTTTTCGCCGGGGCTTGCGATCCATCTCGCGTTTTCGCCCGGAAATTCTCCTCCTTCGCAGACCACGCTCGGAGACTCAATGCCAGACCACGCCGGCCGGCTTCTTCGCCTCACCTCGAACTTTTCTCGAGATGACGGATCTCATGTTGATTCCTCGTTCGATCGCCGGGACTCGCTCTTCCGGCCATCCTCATGGACCGATTCTCCCCCGAGTCGATGAGCGCCCCGATCGGTAGGGCGCTCGCCGGCCGTGCCGCGCGAGAGCTGCAGACTCTCGTGACGCGCGGTGGGTCGAAGACTCGGGAGATGGCAGTCGTAGGCCCTCAAAAGGCGAGCCTGATGCTTCTTGACATCAAGATATGGTTCTGACGGTGGAACTCGTGTCGCTTGCCGGGGCGACGTGGCCCCAGTCGACAGACCGCGTGGTCCTTTTGCGGGTCGTCGTAGAGGGGGTACAGTGAAGGAACGGGAAGGAGGTGTCGCTGATTTTATATAATCAGAACCTTGATGCTAAAATTAAAATTAACAAATAAAAATTAATAAAGATGCGTGGCGGAGATCAAGCCCAAGCGTGGTCACGCGGGCTGTTTCTCTAAACTCTTGTGACGCAACGTCACAATGTATTGTACGGACAACCCACGTTCTATGAACGGTTAAATTGTGCATACCGTACCATTACAGTACTGTTCCAGTACTACATATACGCGGACAGAGGTTTTCTCAATCCTTAACGGAGAATAAAAAACGGAAAGAACGCTTGCTCAGGTTAACAGTCAAATAAACAAATTTTTATTCATCTCCCGCGCTAAGGGATGGACGAATACCGATCAAGTGTCAACATTTTCTTTCAAATGACACAAAACGATCGAAATTGCGTAGCGATTTCTCGTCTGTCGGTGTTCGGGGATGTAGACGATTTTTCTACACGCTGATCACGAGCTTTCCGTTGTTGCACAAACTTTCGAGCTCCTGTTCCTCTGAAAATACAAAGGCGAAAAGGGACACCGATCAGTTCGCGATGATTGTCGATTTTGTGCCCCACCCCGGCCCCCACATCTTCATTCCCAAAAATTAGTCGCGAAAAGGCCGAGTGGTAAGAGCGTTACTCGGTGTTGTGTATGGGCGATGGGTCGATTCGTAGAAAGTAGACACTGATGAGACTTTTATTTATCACACACGTTTCTTTATTCCGTTATAATTGGTGAGCGTGGTGAGCGCGTGTCGCATGCCTTGGCGGCCATCTTGCTCTCTCCATGCGCAGTGGCGTCGGTCAGCCAGCAGTCTCCCCGGCGGAGTACAGGTAGCGTCATAGAGGATACGCGGAACCTATGCAAACTACGCTCTAGGGAATATACACTGAACATCCCGGCGGCCTTGGAAACTCATGGTTTCCAATGATAAAACAATATAAATGATACATGTTATGAGAACTGGGCACAAAATATCTTAATAGTACGAATAACTGATAGATTGATATGCGAATAAATGATAGAGTGAGATACAATGTGAGAAGTTTTTGTTCTTTTACATGAAATGTTCAACTCCTTACGTTTCAATAGGCAAAATACAAATCTTTGGCAAACTGCGTTGAACAATTCCATTGCTCGTTTTGACACTGACGACGCGTACATGGCCATCTTTACCTGCGTGAGTCTCAGTTATACGACCTAGTTTCCATTGCAATGGCGGTAACTTATCGTCTTTTAAAATTACAAGTGTGTCGGGTTTGAGTAATTCGTTCACATTTTCATTCCTCCACTTCGTTCGTGCTTGAAGCTGTGTCAAGTACTCACGGCTCCAACGAGACCAAAAATGTTGTTGAATCTGAGTCAGTAATTGATACCGAGTGAGGCGATTGGTCGCGAGATCTTGTAGATCTGGATGCGGAATAGCCGTCAAAGGGGCCCCAATTAAAAAATGTCCAGGAGACAACGCGGTTAGATCAGCAGGATCGCTTGAAATTGGCGTGAGTGGTCTCGAGTTCAAGCATGCTTCGATTTCAGAGATTATCGTATAAAATTCTTCGAACGTCAGTAGTGCATTTCCGAGAACACGTTTTAAATGCGCTTTGGCCGATTTTATACCTGCCTCCCACATTCCTCCCATATGAGGCGAGTATGGGGGTATAAAATGCCATTGAATTTGCAATTCCGCGGAGAAATTTATGAGTTTTTGTTGATGGGTCTTATCTTGAAGTATCGTGGCGAGTGCTTTTAATTCATTGTGTGCTCCCGTAAAGTTCATCCCATTGTCAGAGTAAATATTGGACGGTTTTCCTCTACGAGCACTAAATCTCTTTAATGCGTTTAAAAAGGCGTTTGTTGTCAAATCTGAAGCTAACTCAAGATGGATCGCGCGAGTAGCGAGACAAACGAAGAGGCATAAATATGCTTTCGTAGATTTGTTTCGTGACAATTTGATATTGAAAGGCCCACCGTAATCAACGCCGACGTTGAGAAAGGCTCGACCGGGGTTTACGCGGACCGAGGGTAAGTTCCCCATAATTTGATGCAAATTTTTTGGACGTAGTCGAAAACAAGTCGTACATTTATGTAGAACACTGCGTACGGTAGATCTCGCTGAAAGGATCCAATATGTTTCATTGAGAGAGCTCAAAAGAGCTTGCGGACCGGCATGCAAATTTTTTAAATGCATATCTCGAATGATAAGTTTCGTGAGGACGCTGCTGGGTGCGAGGACGACCGGAAACTTCTGTGCGTAGGGGAGACGAGCGTTCTGGAGTCTGCCTCCTACTCTGATCAAGCCGTCTTCGTCGATGAACGGGTTGAGCGATGCGAGCTTACTATCGTGATGGACCGGCGATTTCTTGCTCAGTGTTAGAAGTTCTTGAGCGAAAGTTTGAGCTTGACTGATTTTCAACAGTGTTGTCGTGGCTTTGCGTAGTTCTTGAACCGATAGTGGGCCGTTTTTTCGATCGGCACTGTGCGTTGCGTTGTATACGAAGCGTCTGCAATACGCGACGACTCTTGTGACTTTCCGCAGTGACGAGTATCGCTCGATGATTTTAAAGTCTTCAATAACGGTGGCTAAACTCGTTCTAGTTAGTTTCGATTCTTTCTCGATCGTCTCGATGATTCCATCGTCTAAATCGTCTTCATTGTCGTTTACGTGAGTATCTGTCGGCTGAGATAGCCATTGAGGACCATTCCACCAAATATTACAGTCTTGCAACTGCTCGGGATTTATTCCTCGAGAGATTACGTCAGCAGGATTGTCCTCTGAACGTACGTGGTACCAACGACCTTTGTCGGAACGTTCTTGAATTTCGGCCACTCTGTTGGCGACGAACGCTTTCCAAGTGCACGCTTCACGCGCAATCCAACCTAGCGTGACTTGTGAATCGCACCAATAGTATTTGTCGGTGATTGGGAGTGTAAGTGCTTCGGTGACCTTTTGTACAAGTCGAACGAGCAACACTGCGCCGCAAAGCTCGAGCTTTGGAAGAGTTACTGTTTTTAGAGGAGCTACTCTTGATTTTGCGCAGAGTAACTTGACGACGTATTCATTATCGCTTGTTGACGATCTGACGTATATACATGCTCCATACGCGCTCTCTGATGCATCGCAGAATCCATGTAATTCGACTTTCACAGGATTCGCGCAGACGACGACGCGGGGAATGGAGATATCGTTGATTCGTGAGAGGTGATCGTAATACGACCTCCAAATAGTGTGCAAATCACTCGGTAACGACTCGTCCCAGCCAATTTTCAATCTCCACAATTGTTGTAAAACGATTTTTGCCTTGATGCACGCTGGACCAACGAGACCAAGCGGATCATAGATCTGTGAGATCAGCGATAGTACGCTTCGCTTTGTGACTTTCCCTTTCGTATCCATCGTGTTGACCTTGTATCGAAATGTGTCGTTCGTGTGATTCCAAAATAACCCGAGAGTCTTGACTTCATCGCCGATGGGACGGTCGACGCGCTGACATCCCTCGTTGGTGGTGTCGATTATGTTTGGTGTGTTGGACGTCCACTGTCGCAGCGAGAATCCTCCGGAGAGTAATATTTGATTCACTCCGTCCTTTATTGCCTCGACTTTGTCGACATCGTCACCCCCGGTGAGCAAATCGTCTACGTAGAAATCGCGTAAAATAATTTCGCTGAATTCGGGATACTCCTGTTCGTTGTCGTACGCCAATTGTTGCAAACTTCTTATTGCGAGGAACGGAGCTGTTGCGGTGCCGTACGTCACAGTATTGAGTCTGTATTCCTTGACGGGTTCATCGACGGTGGGTCTCCACAGAATCCGTTGCAAATCTCGATGATCGTCACGCACGTTCACCTGCCTATACATTTTGGTTATATCGGCGGTCACGACATGCTGATGCTGCCGAAAACGTGTAACGATGGCAAAGAGTTCTTGTTGAACTGTCGGACCGACTCTGAGGATATCATTTAACGATTTTCCAGAAGAGGTCTTGCATGAGGCGTCGAAAACGACACGTAGTTTCGTCGTGAGGCTTGATTCTTTCAGTACGGCATGATGCGGAATGTAGTATCGAGGCGATTTATTGTCTTTGTCGCTGCTGCAGATCTCGGACATGTGGCCGAGCGTGAAATATTCATTCATAAATTCCTGATATTGGGTTTTCAATTCCGGCTGTTTCTCCAATTTTCGATTGATCGCTTGTAAGCGGCGAAGAGCTATATCCCGAGATTCACCCAGCTGATCAGTGCTGTCACGAAACGAGAGCGCTACTGTAAATCGTCCTTTTTCATCTCGTCGATAGTTTGCTTGGAAATCCTCTTTGCAACGTTTTTCTTCGTCGGAGAATTTCCTCGACGGACTGTACTCCTCTATTTTCCAGAATCTTTCGAACTGATCTTGTAGATTTATGTCCGTCGTGACAGAACACAGTGTAGTTTGCGTGTGTTCGTTTTGCGATGTTGGCGCGATATTCCCGCTGACGATCCATCCTAATTTTGTCTTGTGTAGCAACGGTTGATTGCGGCTGACGACGTGTTGACCTACGCACAGAAGCTGCCAGAATACTCCAGCACCCAGCAATACGTCGACTCTACCTGGGAAATTGAAAGTTGGATCGGCGAGATTAATGTTCTCGGGAATTTTGAAATTTTGCAAATCAATTTTCGCGCTCGGTAAATGTTGTGTAATCTCGTCGATGACGAGGAACGGAAGTTTTACTTTGTACTCGTTTGTCCGTGATTTGATGATTGCGTTAATAGATCCGTTTACTCGAGATTGACTCAAATTTACGCCTGTGAGCGAGACGTTCTCGTCGCATTTTTTCAACTGCAATTTCTCGTACAACGCTTTGGTTAGCAAGTTAGATTGTGACCCGGAGTCAAGAACTGCTCGGCACACGTGTGCGTTTCCGAATTTGTCGTAAATCGTAATTAACGCGGTGGACAGCATAACGTGAGGCTTGTTTCGCTGTACGCTCGACAGAACACTCGGTAATTGTTCGGCAGAGCCGTGAGCTCGATTTTGACTCGATGTGCTCTCGGAATTGCTTTTCGGATAAAATTCGTCTATGTGTAGCAGCGTGTTGTGTTTTTTGTTACATTTCTTACAACTACCTGACCTACACTTGTCCGATGTGTGATTAGAGCGTAAGCAATTAACGCAGACTTTTATGCGCTTTACTTCGTTCCATTTTTCTTGTGTCGTGTATCCTTTGAACGTGGAGCAATGATAAATCGAATGATAACCCTGACACGTAGGACAAGTTTTGGTTTCACTGGTTTTTGTGTCGCTTTCGTTTTTGCTACTTATGCAGGAGATCGATTCTTCCGCTTTCTTAAGGTTAACATTCGAATTTTTCGTGTTCTTGCTCGACGATTGTTTCGACGGGTTCAAGGTTTCTAGCATCGCGCAATGTTGAGTCAAGAATTCGGTTAGTTCGTCGAACGTTGGAATGTTTTGGGCCGTGTTGTTTGTTTCCCACTTCCGTCTCGTGACAGGATCGAGCTTTGACGCCATCATATGAATTATCAAACTATCCCACTGTTCTGTGGTTTGATCGAGTGTCTTGAGAGCTCTCAAATGTTTTAACGTATCGTCGAGTAGTTTTCGTAGTTGTGAAGCTGATTCCTTGGGAATCGTAGCCATTTCAAAGAGCCCTTGAACGTGATGATGAATCAATAGTCGTTTATTCTCGAACCGTGCTTTCAAGAGATTCCATGCTTCTATGTAATTTGCTGCACTGGTCTCTAGCGAGTGAATTACTTGACCTGCGACTCCTTGAAGAGAAGATCGCAAGTAGTAGAATTTTTGAATATCTGATAGGCTTTCGTTTTTGTCGATCAACGCTTCGAACGTGTCACGAAACGGTAGCCATTGCGCATAATGACCGTCGAATTTGGGAAGGTTGAGTGTTGGCAATTTGATGCTTGAACCAGCAACTAACTCTTGACCGTCTTGTTGTACTAACTGCGTTCTACTGATGCGAGCTTGACCACTGGCTTGCGAAGCTGGAAGCGGAGCTAGTACTTGTTTTGCCAATGCTGCAGTTCTGTAATACGCAGCTTCAAAGCTAGCGCGTTCCTCAGCTTGAGCGTCAGTGTCCTCAACTAGTTCAATCCCCGTCTGAGCTATATCGAATTTATCCCATAACTCGTGGAGTTTTTGTACCCTCGCTTCCACCTCCGCAAGGCCATCACCCTCTGTAAATGCTGTAATTGCCCTCGTAATACGCGTTAACTGACCTTTTATGACCTTTCTGTCGTTTTTAAACTGAGCTAGATCTCCCATATTTATTCTACAACCTTGTATCTCCGGTGATGTTACGCGTGACGGTACTCGAGACCCTGGTCGAGACGTCGGACGAGATCCTGGATGAGACGTAGGACGAGATCCTGGACGAGACGTAGGACGAGATCCTGGACGAGACGTAGGACGGGATCCTGGACGAGACGTGGGACGAGATCCTGGACGAGACGTAGGACGGGATCCTGGACGAGACGTAGGACGAGACTCTGGATGCGGCGGAGGACAAGACGTAGACTGCGATGATTCGGACGTATCTTTTCTCGGAGGCGAGTGTGATACGGGCATGTATGCACCGTTGTACTATCCGGTTCGATGATCCTGGCGTCAATGCTGGATTGTACCAGTTCTCCTTGAAGGCAATGTCGATTGACGTGATCCACGAATATTCGTGTGTGTAACCTCGAAAATTTTCACGACGTGAAATTTCGAATGAATCGTATTTTTTTTTTTTTTAACGAATCGTATTTTGTTGAACGAATCGTGTTTGTTAAACGAATCGTAATTTTATTGAACGAATCGTAATTTTGTTGAACGAATCGTGTTTTTCTTCGTTTTTCGACTCGAACCACTCTTTTTCGTCGAATTTGTATACCGAGAATCGTTGTGAGTGCGAACGTTTCTCGGAATCGTATCGTTGTAGTGACGCTCTCTTGCACAAAACCCAACGCGTCCGTTGGCGGTTGATCGTGGAGCCTTTGTTTCCAATAAGTTGACGATCCACTCTTAAATGCGAAAAATTCGACTCGTGGATGACGTCGAAGTTGTAAGGAGATCGAGAAAATAATTTTCTTATGTGGCACTCGAAATCCTGCACTGTTTTTCTCGAAGCACGTGATGAAGCTGATATCTATGTCGTCGTATTGTCTGCTTGCGTGTCGTTACCTTCTCGAAACTTTTGCTGGACTTTTTTTTTTTTTTTCATCCAGTGCTGATGCCCGGGATACTCGAAGGACCAAATTTTGTTGTGTATGGGCGATGGGTCGATTCGTAGAAAGTAGACACTGATGAGACTTTTATTTATCACACACGTTTCTTTATTCCGTTATAATTGTTGAGCGTGGTGAGCGCGTGTCGCATGCCTTGGCGGCCATCTTGCTCTCTCCATGCGCAGTGGCGTCGGTCAGCCAGCAGTCTCCCCGGCGGAGTACAGGTAGCGTCATAGAGGATACGCGGAACCTATGCAAACTACGCTCTAGGGAATATACACTGAACACTCGGCGAAAACAATTTTTGAAGATAATGACATTTTTTTAATTAAAATGGTTTCTCAAATCGATAAGAATCGCTGCGAAAAGTATTCCGACCGATTTTTACGTGACGTCTTGATTCAACGCCATCTCTTCGGAATATCCGCGGAACGATGACGCCGTACAAGACGTACAATAACAAGGAGAAAAAGAAGACGAAGACAGCGATAGAGAACGCGCGAGAGAAAAACAGGGAGAAAGACAAGAAAAGCAGAACAACAAAAAGAAAACAAGTGTTTATTTATTTTTTGTTTCGCATATACAATGACTTCTGGTGTGTGCGCAATACTCTCTGAAGTTCCGAAGCGTTTGTAAGCATATCCAAAATATTTTACGCACAGCCCAGTATCGAAAAACTTATCGTTACAATCATCTAAACTCAGCACCAGCCCCAACCGACCGCGTGGTAAACAGCTCCAATTGTAAGACCCTCTTTACCAACGTGACACGTCCGCTCGCTATCGCATCTGCGCTCCGGCTCTCGTTTTCGCCCAACGGCTTCGCACGCGGCCACGCCGCGCGCACTCTTGCGCCAGGCTGTTGCCAATCTGATACCAGCGTCCGCGCCACTCATCTCCCTTCGGAGGGCGGTTTTTCGAACGCTCCCCTTAACGCCGCTAACGCGTATTAGTATTTAAAAATTTTATGGTGAAAATGTTGAAAGTGGTCCAAGATACACGTGTTTTCAACCGAACATTGAAAATCCGTTTATTGTTAAAAAGCAGACCTCGATACCGTGGAGGTACGACTACGCTGGCATCCGGTACCCGAACATTACCGGTACTGTAGGGTACGGCGTACTCCACATTTGCGGTACGCTGTGCGAATGGTACGCTTGGTTACCCAGACAACCACGTACCGCAGATGTACTACTCACGTGGAGTTCGCCGTTTCGGTACTATGGCCACCACGTATCAGCGTACAATACTGATACGTTAGCGTTATGCCGTATGGTATGC